>CAUYLG010020228.1:0-88121 GCA_963573385.1 Cacajao melanocephalus | reverse complement strand
TCTAAAATCTTGTAAATTTATTTTTACCACTAACAATATATCTAAAGTATTGTATAGTATTCTATAAAAGGAAAAATAGAACAAGAATCCCGTTCTCTCTCCCTCTTTCTCTTCCTCTTTCATTCTCTCTTACATTCTTTTTTTTCTTTCTTGCACTCTCACTTTCTTTCCTCTCTTTTTCTTTCTTTCAAAAAAAAAAAAGGAAAACTCTGTTGCAAAATCACAAGTTTTTGATATATCCAGAGGAAACAATTAATTGTTCAACACTAGAACTGGAGAAAAACAGGAATGGGAAAGGGGATCTTCTGTTCCAAAGGCTTAATTGCTCAAGAATGTCTTTATTTTAGAAGCATTTATAATAGCAAAGGAAATTATCCCTGGGGTTATACTTTCTTAAAATGTTACTCTTACTCTAAATGTTCTACTTCATTAACACTGTATTTCATAGATCTACAATTTCAGATTAACCCTTTATTTTGAATAATTTTGTGCTGCAAAATTAAGTCAGCTTGCCAAAAATGTAGAATAAAAAGACCAGTTTTGTGCATCTCAAGACCATCATATGGTCTTGAGAATCTGTAAGGAATCCAAAGTAGGTTTATGGAAATATTCCAGAATCCACTGGAAATATATCTAGTAAGTCAGCCTTTTATTTTTCTCCCACAATCCCAATGGTAAATAACTACTTTAAAGTACAAAAATATAACAAAATAAAATAACCGATTGATGTAAACTTTCAATGCTAGAGTTATTTCAACTCATTTTATTGTTGATTGTCACAATAATGGTGCAATGTCTATGCTATACAAAAGTAGGAGAGTCATCAAGACAGATACTCATTAGAAACATATATTTGTAACTCTTAGGAATTTGAGTAAGAAGAAATATTTTAATGATATTTTAAAATCTTCAAAAATCTGCAAATAAAATAGAAGAAAACAGTAAGAACAAGAAAAATGTAACAAAATGATAAGGTATATCTAGAAAGTGTAAAATATGAGTGGATATGACCCAATCACAACAAATACAGAACAGCAGGATAGTTGAGTAAGAAGTGGGAATTGAGGAGTTTGAGAATCCTCTAACACAGTTATAGCCCATAAATAACTACAGCCAAAAGAAGAATACCATAGTCAGAATAGAATCCTCAGCAAAGAGATACGAGAAAAAGTACAGTAAGTGAGAAGAAGCTCTACAGACTCTAATTTGCCTGAGAGTGCAGAAAAGACTGAACAGATCCACTAAGTAGCAGTGATGCTATTACAGTGAAACACATAAAGTTGACTAGGGTAGTACCCTAGGATCAGACAATAGACAGAGAAGTAGGAGGACCAAGCTTCCAGATTAGCCCTGAGCCGAGGGGTTTGCCTGAATGCAAGACTTTCAGTACTAAAACAGTTCCAGACATACTAGGATAGGTGGTTACACTACATAAAGGATGTTAGAAATATTCCAAAAAGTTTTATTCAAAAGGACAAAGAACTAAGACTATGCATGAAAAAATTCTGCAATAAAAAACAGCATAATAGAAACACTGAGTGTAAATAAAAGATTCAGACATGAGGCTTGGATAGATGATTTCATAAGAATCAGATATCAAAAGTATAAAAGTGGTTACAAGAAAGGAATTATTTAAAATGCTTCATATTAATAAAAGAAGATGTATCATTCTCAGTGAACTGACACAAGAACAGAAAATCAAACACCACATGTTCTCACTCATAGGCAGGTGTTGAACAATGAGAACATGCAAACACAGAGAGGGGAGCATCACACACTGGGGTCTGTTGGTGGGGGCTAGGGGAGCGATAGTGGGAGGGAGGATGGGGAGGGATAATGTGGGGAGAAATGTCAGGTATAGATGATGTGGGGATTGAGGCAGCAAACCACCTTGCCATGAATGTACCTATGCAACAATCTTGCATGATCTGCACATGTATTCCAGAACCTAAATTACAATTAAAAAAAAAAGATGTAGTTCTTGATCAGTGAAACTAGAAAATCTACTATTTTCTTTCATCATTCAGAAAGTTTGTCTTAAAAATTTTGGTAAAACTCCTCACATATAAACATAAGCAACATAAAATGATTATAGACAATCTCTTAAAAGTCACTGAAGAAAAGAAGACAATAAACTGAATAATGTAGTGATAGATAATGAAAAATGAGTAGAAAAAAAATACGGCCACAAAGAACATGAAGAATTTAGACATTAGGCGACCAAACAGCAATAGGATAGGAAAAGAAAGATGACTGCTAGGAAAAAAATTTGGAAAAAATTCAGAAATCCAGACTAAACTACCATGAAAACAAGAGCAAGGAAAATACTGTAATGGATATAGAAAATATAAATAAGCAAAATAATAGCTAATAAAGAGAGAAATATTTGAGAAAAATATAGATTAAAAGAAAAATGCAAAAAATTCACTGTGTGTATAATTGAAGTCCTTGAAAAAGAAAGCTCAAGCTATGGAATAAAGCAAATCCTGTAAATAATAATTCAACAGCTATCGAAATGGTCATTCTAAAAATTTTTAAGAATTTATGTATATGCTCTACAAAGAATTTACTCAGATCAGTCAACATCAAGACCTATTTTTATTGGATTTAAAAGATAAAGAAATAGTTTATAAGCAATCGGGAAAAAAGATCAAGTCACCTATAAGTTCAAGCCCAAGTTATGTACATTTTGGAATTCAGGTAACAGCAAATTCTGACAATTTTTTCCTGGGGAACCTTCAGACAAAATATTTCATACAAAAAATTATAAAAGTAGTTTTGGCGTAAGTTTTGTGGTAAGTATAGAATATATTTAATACCACTATATAAAATAAACATGATACAATACTATGCAAATGTCACTATAATGAAAAAATATATAGAATACAACTAGCAAAAAAATTGAAAATAGAAGATAAGGGTATGTAAAAATTAGAATAACCTTTATTCTACTTTTTTTTATTATATATGAGAATAGTTACTCATATATATTAATTTAAAGTAAATTTGATGCTGGGGAGAAGGAAGGAAGGAGAAGGAGAGGCTATTAGTAACTCTAAGTATTAATCCTAGTAGAAAATAAATATAAATTATTTGTATTGGACTATAATAATATAATAATATATTACTTTTTCTTTTTGTTAAGATTAAATATAATGATATAAATATATAATATTTTATATATTATAATCCTTGTAAAAATAACTTTATTATCCCTCAGGGTTTGCTTGGAAGACAGAATTAAATTAAAGAAAATATATTTTTCTAAGTTGAAACTCTAAGGTTATTATACAATGATACCACTAGAAAAAAATAAAAATGTTCTGAAATATAAAAAATATACTAGAAAATAAACATATTATAAAGTTATTTTTTATTATCAATTATATAATTTATATATTACAATTTTTTATTTATATTTTCTACCTAGAACTATGACTAAATGGAGACTACTATATGACTCATTTTAGTAATGTAAATGGTCATCTTTACAATTTTAAAAATCTAATGTTAAATTGGCTTAAAAATAGCTCTCAACTCTGCTGAATATGAAAGTTGCACATAAAGCAAAGGAGATTCAGAATGATGAAAAAGAAAAGGATCAACAAAGATGTACTAGGAAAAGAAATGAAACAATACTAGAATCACTATATTGTAATAGAAAAGTAGAGTGCAGATGGTAAAGGAAGGCAGGCAGGCAGGCAGGCAGGAAGGAAGGGAGAAAGGGAGGGAGGGAAGGAGGGGAGAGAGGGGAAAAAGAAGGAAAGAAAGAGAGAGAGATAGGAAGGAAGAAAGAAAGAAAGAAAAGGAAAGAAAGAAAAAGAAAGAAAGAGGGAGGGAGGGAAGGAGAAAGGAAGGGAAGGAAGGGAGGGAGGGAAGGAGGAGAGAAAAGACAAAATGCTAAACATAAACATAAAATGCAAAACAAAATACACTGTCTACTAGTAATATTTATATACCTAATAAGAAAGCAACAGCTTTTACAGCAAGATCGTAAATAACTAAGATAAATAAAAAGAAAACCAATGACAACAGTAGTTTTCTTCATTTTAGCAGAGTAGTGGGGTAAAAAAAAATTAGAAGATTATAATTGTACATAATCCATAATATGGATTTCATTTACATAAAGAGGTGTATGTGTTTGCATAATAGTATTTAATAAAGAATCATTATTTTTCCTATACAATTTCATGTGGGTAAAAATATAAATAACACAGAAGATTCTCTATAATGAAAATGTAAATAAAGCCACATTAAGAAACAAAACACAGATTTCCTCCCATTTATAAAGCTAAAATTATACCATTAAGTAGTTCATAGTAAGGAAAAATAGCAAATGAAATTGCAGATTTTTAAAAGTAAAAATAGTGAAAACAGTATTACAGCATTTACAAAACACAGTGAAAGCACTGGTTCAAGAAGAATTCACTGCACGTAATACTTACATGAAAATACTAAAAATGAATAAACAATTGAAACATGCAATTCAGAAAAGCTACAAAAAAGACCAAAACCTAAACTCAAAAAGAAGTAAATCAAACCTAAAGAAAAGAAACAAAATTAAATGTTAAAAATAGATATTAATAAAAATGTTCAATGAATAGAGAGAAAAAATCTATGTAAATATATATTAAAATATGAAAAATATCATATATAATTAGTGAACATAATACCAAGAAAAAAATGACAGCAAATGCAAATCACCAATATCAAGAAGAAAACATAGGACATCATTATAGATTTCATGACAATTTTAAAAGATTATAATATATTCTAAATATTTTATACCAATAAACTGGACTTTTTCAGAAAATGGACATATTTCTTGAAAGCACAACTTGCCACCTAAAGGAAAAAGAAACAGACTATTGGAACATCTGGCATCTATTAAGGAAACTGAATTACTTATTAAAAATATTTGGATAAATAAATCATATTTATATAGCTTAAGAATTAAATTTTTCCAAACATTTAAGAATTAAAATTCTTTTTTCTTGTTCAAAATTTATTTGTTTATTCAAAACAAATTGGGGAGTAGCACTTTTCATCTCTTTTTAGGTCAGCATAACCTCTATTTGAAAACATGATATGGACATTCAATATAAAAGAATTCTATAAGCCAATACTTTTTATGAAAATACAGTTTAAAGTTTTGATTTTGTTATTATTACATATTATAGAGATTTATCACCGAATTGGATTAACACCAGGTAGCTAAAATGGCCTAACATTTGAAAATCAGCATTAGGAGAAATACCTAATGTAGATGATGGGGCAATGGATGCAGCAAACCACCACCATGGCACATGTATACCTATGTAGCAAACCTGCATGATCTGCACATGTACCCTAGAACTTAAAGTATAATAAATAAATTTAAAAAAAGAAAATCAGTAAATAGAATATTTATATAATATAAATATAATATCCAAAAGGGAGAACACAAATAATCTTTTAAATAGAATAAAATATTTGACAAAGTAAACATCCATTTATTAGAAAATCTCTTAGCAAATTTTGAATAGAAGGCAACTTCCTCAATCTGATGAAGACTACTTCAGTTAGGCCGGGGAAGGTGTCTCAAACCTGCGTTCCCAATACCTTGAGAGGCCGAAGCGAGCAGATCACTTGAGGCAAGGAGTTCAAGACCAGCCTGGCCAACATGGCAAAGCCCCATCTCTACTAAAAATACAAATATCAGTCAGGTGAGGTGGTGCACACCTGTCATCCCAGCTATTGGAGAGGCTAAGGTATAAGAATTGCTTGAACCTGGGAAGTGGAGTTTGCAGTGAGCAAAAAGATCGCACCACTACACTCCAGCCTGGGCGACAGTGTGAGACTCTTTCAAAAAAAAAAAAAAAAAAAAAAAAGAATGTCTCGTATCTTATTTAGTAATGATATTGAAAATGTTCTTATTAGAATGGAAATGAGATACAAGACAATTACGTTGCTGTCATATCTTTGAATCTACGTCACACTGGAGGTCCTTGCCAGTGTAATAAGGCAAGGACAAAAAATGTCAGCCATAAGTATTAGAAAGGAATAAAATTAAAGTGTCATAATCCTTAGAATATTTTCATCTTGTCATTTTCATTTTCTCTGAAATAATGTATATCATTTAGTAAGTATTGTAAAGCACACCTTAATCTATTATTTCTATTAGTTTTTCTCTGAGCACATTATTCTCTGGTTTTATCTTTATTAATTTATTTATTCTGGTATTATCTTGGTTTTTTTTGTTCTTTCTCTGACATTTATGAGCAGCATACTGAATTTATGTATGTGAAATATTTTATATTATACAGTTTAATATTTATGGCTAAGAATTTTGACTACTTTATAGTGATAGTCCCTACATTTAATATTTACTTTCTTAACTTTTTCTAAAAACTATTAATATTTGGTTTGTATTTTTCCTTTGACAAAGAACTATTTTATAAACAACTTTGTAATGATAAAGTGAAAGCAACTTTTTAGGGATTTGCTGTTAATTTCTTATTCATTTGCAGTGTTAGCAAAGAATAGTGCCAGTATTTTAGCATTTACAAACACAATCTTTTCTTTGTAGAAAAACACATCTTCAATGTTTGCATATTTTTCCATTGGTTCAAGAAAAGAAGACGTGCTTCTATTATTAAGGTGTACCATCATTTGGTTAATTTTATACTTAGTTGCATTAATTTAAATTATTTTAATAGGTATTATTACCCAACACAGACTGACAGAAATAAAGTCTATTACTTCTAGCCTGTTTTTATATGCCCTCTAATTTCTACCTTATCAAAGTAGCTTCCATGTTTGTTATATACGTAGAAATATTTATGTCTTATGCATTCTAATTTAATTGTAGACATTAATTTAATAACATGCATTTCTTTTCTTAATTCTACCTTAATGAATAACAAAATCACAGTATACATATATTTTTTCTTTTTATATTTGCCTAGAATGTATTGTCCACAATTTTATTTTAATATTTCTAAATCACTTTTCTGCTATGTTTCTGAAGAACAGCATGCAGTTAAAATTATAATCAAGTTTGAATAACACTCCTTTAATAGGTGACCTAAGCTTATTTTCATGTATTGCTATGATAAATATGTTTGGTCTTAATTCTGATACATATATATATATATATATATACACATGTGTGTGTATGTGTGTTTACACATACATACACATTTGCACACACATACATATAAACACACATGTCAATATATATGATTTCGTTTTCACTATTTTAGCTTCTTTGTTACTATTTTTATTTTAAAGCTTGTTTTGGTGATTAACCTTATATGTATATGTAATATACACTGTTTGTCCCTTTTGTTAGACAATGTATATTGGGTACATGTTGTGAATAACAATGAAATTAGCTTGTAACTTCTTTCCTCCACAGACAATTTTTGTCAACCATATTATCATCCTTGGTATTTGCTTTTGTATTTGTAAATATGTTTTTACTGATAACAGTCATTTGCTATCTTCATTATTTTACAAGTCTTTAAATTTATTCCAGTGTCTAGTAGCCTCTCTCTCCTTTCATCTATACATAGACTGATTATAAAAAATCTAACGTTAGTCTCTTTCAGAATTTTTTCTTAGTCCCAAATGTGGTTGAAAACATTTAAAAGAATAAGAAATTGGAACAGTTCATCTGGAACACCCTGACAACTACAGTTTAAAGCTCAACATTTGATGGGGGTTTTTTGATGAACATGGAACAAAACTGTCTTTTTAGTTTAAAGTCTCCAGCCTCTTTGACAGTTAATATGAACAAGAAAGCCAGCAAAAGTGGTAAAATAAATTCTGATGTCTAAAAATAATTCATATCAAGTTTCATTTTACATAATTGAACTATTGCCTATGTAATCAGAAACAGTAAGTTTCTTATTGCTAGAAACTTGCGAAGCCAGTTCCATATTTGCTAAGGTTGTCAAGGTCTACCATCTATTTACAAGGACTGTAATTCAAGCACTCAAGCACTAAGGTCTATGCCTACAGCTTTAACTTAAAAAGAAAAATGTCTGTGTACAGAGCCATCATAAGGTGCAACTAATCCAACGTGGTAAAAAAAAAAAAATCTCATGCAACAGTATCTTAACAAATAAATCTTCCTTATTATGTTTCAACTGCAAGTATTTTGCTTCCCAAAGCAGCCTCTGGGTCAATTTATCCAAATTCCTAATCTTCGCACCATAATATGCCCTTTGTAAATAACCAATTAAATAAATGAAGTTAGGCAAATGGAGGCAAAAATATTTTATGTAGTGCTAATGATGTGAATATGAAAAACATAGCTTATTGTGAAAGCCAAATAGCCTTTGTAGCTTTCTCCCAAACAGAATTATCTCACTAGTTAGAGACAGTGGTGGAAAACTACAAACTTTCTGATAAACATTTTTACTCCCTAAATCATGAAAAAACTGTAGTCTGCCAGTATTTTACAGGTAAGCAGAATCTCAGGGAAAGGATACTAAACCAAACATGATTGTCAGCATCTGCAAAACTCCTCAATCATGTAGCTTATTCTTTCACCAAGGGATGGAGGATTGAGGGGATGGGGAAAGAAGTGAAGAATACAGTGTATATTTTTCAACATTGAAACAAATTATTAAAATACCCATCTTGTCACAATATTTGCCAACTCCTCCCATCTACTGTTGCTTCTTGTCTCTCATTTTGTCCTCTTAATTCACTTTTTCTTCCTAAAAATATTCCTTGTATGTATATTTAATGTGGTTTGATGAAGAATACTCTCAGCATTTTTTTCTGAAATATTCATTTTTCCCTCACTTTTGAACAGCACTTTGTCATTGTATAGAATTCTAGACTGACACATTTTTTTTTCTCAACACATTGTTATTACACAACAATTTCTTTTTTCTTCTACTTTTATTTTAGTTTTGTGGGTATATGTGCAGGTTTGTTATATGAGTAAATTGCAGGTCACTAAGGCTTGCTGTATAAATGATCCTGTCACCAAGGTGGTGATCATAGTACCAATAGGTAGCTTCCAATGCATGCTCCCTTGCAGACTCCCCCTTCAAGCAGACAACAGTGTCTCTTGTTCCTATCTGTGAGCCCATGTATATTCAATGCTTAGCTCCCACTTATAAGTGAGGACATGTAGTATTTGGTTTCATTTGGTTTTCTGTTCCTATATTAGTTCACTTAGGATAATGGCCTCCAGCTCCATCAATGTTGTAGCAAAGAACATGATTGCATTCTTTTTATGGCTACATAGTATTCCATGATGTATACGTACCACATTTTCTTTGTCCAGTCCACCATTAATGGGCATATTTCTTGATTCCATATATTTGCTATTGTGAATAGTTCTGTGATGAACATACGGGTGTGTGGTTTTGGTAGAACTATTTATTTTGCTTTGGCTATATACCCAATAATGAGATAGTTGATTCAAATGGTAGCTCTATTTTAAGTTCTTTGAGAAATCTCTGGGCCACTTTCCACAGTGGCTCAATTAACGTACATTCCCAACAGCAGTGTATAAATGTTCTCTTTTCTCTGCAACATCACCAGCAATTGTTGTTTGACTTTTTAGCAATAGGCGTTCTGACTAGTGTGAGATGGTATCTCACTGTGGCTTTGACATGTATTTGTCTAACGATAAGAGATGATGAGCACTTACTCATATTTTTTGGCTGCATGCATACATTCTTTGAGAAGTTTTTATGTTTATTTTTTGATAGGATTTTTTCTTATTGATTTTTTTTTAATTTCCTTAGAGATTCTGGATATTAAACATTTGTTGGATGCATCGTTTGTAAATAATTCCTCCCATTCAGTAGGTTGCTTGTTTACTTTATTAATAGTTTCTTTGGCTGTGCAGAAGCTCTTAAATTAATTAGTACCTACTTATCGATTTGTGTTTTTGTTGCAGTTGCTTTTGGGGACTGAGTCATAAGTTCTTTCCAAAGCCAACGTTCACAGTGGTATTTCCTAGGTTTTCTTCTAGGGTTTGTATTGGTTTTGGCCTTACATTTAAGTAGCTAACCGATCTTGAGTTAATTTTTGTCTATAGTGAACAGAAGGAGTCCAGTTTCAGTCTTCTGCACAT
The DNA here is from genome assembly GCA_963573385.1 of Cacajao melanocephalus. Classification (NCBI taxonomy): domain Eukaryota; kingdom Metazoa; phylum Chordata; class Mammalia; order Primates; family Pitheciidae; genus Cacajao; species Cacajao melanocephalus. The sequence goes on along the minus strand of CAUYLG010020228.1, from coordinate 78,037 downwards.
GGCTAGCCAATTGTCCCAGCATCATTTATTAAATGGGAAATTCTTTCTCCATTTCTTGTTATTGTCAACTTTGTCAATGATCAGGTGGCTGTAGGCGGGCGGCATTATTTCTGGTTTCTCTATCTTTTTCCACTGACCTATGTGTCTGTTTTTGTACCTCTGCCATGCCATTTTGGAAACTGTAGAGGTTTAGTATAGTTGGAAGTTGGGTAGTGTGATGCCTCTGATTTTGTTCTTTTCACTTTGGATTGTGTTGGCTATTCAGGCTCCTTTTTGTTTACATAGGAATTTTGGAATACTTTTTTTCTAATTCTCTGAAGAATGTCTTTGGTATTGTGATAGAAATAGCATTAAATCTGAAGATTACTTTGGGCAGTATGGCCATTTTACCAATATTGATTCTTCTATCCTTGAGCATGGAATGTTTTTCCATTTGTCTGTGTCATCTCTGATTTCTTTCAGCAATGTTTTGTTAATTCTTGCAAAGATCTTTAACCTTCTTGGCAAGCTGTATTTCTAGGTATTTCATTCTTTTTGTGGTCATCCTAAATGATATTGTATTTTTTATTTGGCTTTGAGCTTCTACATTATTGCTGTATAGAAATGCTAATTTTTGTACATTGATTTTGTATCTTGAATCTTTACTGAAGTCATTTATCACCTCTAGAAGCCACCTGACAGAGTCAATGAGGTTTTCTAGGTATAGGGTCATATCATCTGATGATATGAAAGTTGGATAGAGATAGTTAGACTATCTCCATTTCTATTTGGATGCTCTTTATTTTTTTCTCTTGCCTGATTGTTCTGGCAAGGACTGCCAGAACTATGCTGAATAGCAGTGGTGAGAGTAGGTATCCTTGTTTTGTTCCAGTTCTCAAAGGAAGTGCTTCCAGATTTTGCTCACTCAGTAAGATGTTGGCTATAGGTTTATCACAGGTGGCTCTTATTATTTTGAGGTATGTTCCTTCATTCCTAATTTTTGAGGGCTTTTAACATGAAGGGGTGTTGAATTTTATTGAAGATCATTTCTGTGTCTTTTGAGATGTTCATATGGCTTTTGTTGTTAGTTCTGGTTATATGGCAAATTACATTTATTGATTTGAGCATGGTGAGCCAACCTTGCATCTCAGATATAAAATCTACTTGATCATGGTGAATTAAATTTTTGATATGCTGCTGGATTCAGTTTCCTAGCATTTTATTGAAGAGTTCTGTGTCTATGTTTACCAGGGTTATTGGACTGAAGTCTAATTTTTGCTGTTTCTCTGGCAGGCTTTGGTGTCAGAAAGATCCTGGCTTCATAGAACAAATTACAAAGGAGTCCCTCCTCATTTTTTTTTGGAATAGTTTCAGAAGGCATGGTATCAGCACTTTGTACATCTGGTAGAATTCTGGTGTTAAACCATCTGGTTCTGGGTTTTTTTGTTGTTGTTGTTGGTAGGATATATATTACTGATTCAATTTTGGAACTCATTATCGGTTTTTCAGGATTTTAGTTTGTCCTTAGTTCAATCTTGAAAGGCTGTGTGTTTCCAGGAATTTATTAATATCTTCTAGGATTTCTAGGTTATGTGCTTAGAGGTGTTCATAATAATTTCTGAGGACTTTTTGTGTTGCTGTGGGGTTGGTTGTAATGTTATCTTTGCATTTTCTGATTGGATTTATTTGTATCATCTATTTTTGTCTTTATTAATCTAGCTAGTGGTTTATTAGTCTTGTTTAACCTTTTGAAGAACCAACTTTTTGTTTCATTGATCTTTTGTATGAAATTTTCACATCTCAATTTTGTTTAGTTCCAGTCTGAGCCTGGTTATTTCTTTTATTCTGCTAGGTTTGAAGTTTGTTTATTCTTGTTTTTCTAGTTTCTCCAGTTGCAAAAGTTGGTTGCTAATTTGCAACCTTCCTAATTTCTTATTGTAGGCATTTAGTGCTGTAAACTTTCCTCTTAATATTGCTTTAGTTGTGCCCCAAAGATTCTGCTATTTTGTGTCTCTGTAATCACTATTTTCAAAGAATTTTTTAAATTTCTGCCTTAATTTCATTATTTCCTCAAAAGTCATTCAGGAGCAGATTGTTTAACTTCCATGTAATTGTGTGGTTTAGATAGATTTTCTTAGTATTGATTTCTATAATATTTTGTGCATGTGCTGTATTCTCAGAGTGTAAATGATATGATTTCTTTTTGTTTTTAATTTGTCAAGACTTGCTTTATAATCAAGCATGTGTCTGATCTTAGAGCGTATGCTGTGTGCAGATGAGAAGACGGTATGTTACGTGACTGATGGGTGGAATATTCTGTAGTTTTCTATTAGGTCTAATTGATCATATACCAAATTTATATCCAGAATATCTTTGTTCGTTTTCTGCCTCAGTGATCTGTCTAGCACTGTCAGTAGGATGTTGAAGTCCCCCAGTATTATTGTATTGTTGTCTAAATCTCTTAATGGATCTCTGAAGAGCAGTTTTGTGAAGCTGGGTGCTCCAATGCTGGGAGCATATATATTTGGGATAGTTAAGTCTTATTGGATTGCATCATTTACTATTACATAATGCTCTTCTTTGTCCTTTTTGATCATTGTTGGCTTAAAGTCAGTTTTATCTGATATAAGATATACCCTTGCTCTTCTTTGTTTTCCCTTTAACTGAAAGATCTTTATCCCTGTCCTTTGAGCCTATGGGTATTATTGGTTGTTAGGTGGGTCTCCCGCAGACACCAGACAGTAAGGTCTTGCTTCTTTATTTAACTAGCCACTCTATGCCTTTTAAATGGCACATGTAGCCCATTTACATTCAGAGTCAATATTGATATGTGAGGAATTGATCCTATCATTTTGCTATTAGCTGGTTGTTATGTAGACTTAATTGTATAGTTGCTTTATAGTGTCAGTGAGATATAGGCCTAAGTAGGATTTTGTGGTGGCAGTTATTGTTCTTTCATTTCCATAGTTAGCACTTCCTTTAGTGCTTTTGTAAGGCAGGTTTAGTGGTAATGAATTCCCTTAGCATTTGCATGTCTGAAAATAACTTTTCTTTCTCTTTTGAGGCTTAGTTTGGTAGGATATAAAATTCTTGGTTGGAATTTCTTTTCTACTAGGATATTAAAAACAGGCCTCAAATCTCTTCTGGCCTTTAGGGTTTCTGCTGAAAGTTTGGCTATTCACCTAATGTGGTTCCCTTTGTAGATGACCTGCTGCTTCTCTCTAGCTGCCTTTAAGATTTTTTCTTTCATGTTGACCTTGGGAAATCTGATGAATCTGTTTCTTGGGGATGGATGTCTTATTTAATACATAGTATCTCACAGGGATTCTCTGAATTTCTTGAATTTGCATGTTGACTTAGAAATTGGGAAAATTTTGTGGCATGTATTCTTATGTATGTTTTCCAAGTTGCTTTCTCTGTCTCCTTCTCTTTCTGAAATGCCAATAAGGTTTGGTCTCTACATAATCCCATATTTCTCAGATGTTTTATTCATTACTTAAAATTCTCTTATGTTTATTTTTGTTTTCCTATGTCGCTTCAAAGGAGTCTCCAAAGCAGTCTTGAAACTGAGATTCTTTCCTTAGCTTAGTCCATGTGCTCCCATGCAGAAGTGTCCCCTGCCCACAGTGCCTCTACACCAGAGCACTTCTCGCCTGCAGCAATACTGCTGGAGTGCCTCATATCTGCCATGGCACTGCTGCCTCTGCTATATCAGCTCTTGTCCATAGTGCCCCCATTGAAGCAACTCCTGCTTGTGATACCCTCCACTGGAGGGTCTCCTCCCTGTGGGGTACCCATTCTCCCCACCAGAACACTTACACTCATTCCCCTGCTACCTTCCTCTACAGAGTGCAATTGCCAGTGATCTGGGAACACCTCAGCCCCTCCAGCACAACTAGGGCTTGACTTAGAGGAGCCAGAGGACAAAGCTGTGGACTTGGACTCAATTCTCTGTGGTTAGAGCATACAGCCCAGGAGTGTGAGGCTGATCCTTGCCCCCTAAAGGCACCAAGGAATGAAGACATTCAACTATACCCAACTTGTGCCACAGTCAAACCCCCATAGACAATAAAAATGATTAACACAAAAAGACTTTTTCAAAAAAATCAAAGGATAAAAGAGCATTTACTCTCCCAGATGAAAAAGAATCAACAGAAGAACTCTGACAACTCAAAAACTCAGAGTGTCTTCTTACCTTCAACTGATCATGCTAGTTCCCCTGCAATTAATTCTACCCATATTTAAATGACTAAAATGTCAGACATAGAATTAAGAATCTGGATGCAATGAAACTCACCACAGTACAAGAGAAGTTGAAAACCCAATCCAAGGAAAATAGGAAAACAATCCAAGGGTTAAAAGACGACATACATATCTTGGTCCTTTAAAGAAAGAACCAAGCTGAACTAGAAATAAAAAATTCACTACTTAAATTTCAAAATAATCTTAAGTTATCTATTGTTGTATAAAGACATTTGCTACTATGATTGTTACTCCATAGAGGTACTTTGAACTTTTTCCTGGTATTTTAAAAGATCTCTTTCTTTATGCTTAATGTTCTGCAGTTTTACAGCAAAGACGTTGACTAAATTTATCACAAGTCTCATATTTCCAAATCTGAAGACTCGCAGCTTTATCAATGCCAATTTATTATCTTTGGCTATTATCTCACTCCACTTTTTAATATTCTTTACTTTATCACAAATGCTCTTAGGCTTATGTTGGCATGTTTATTCCCTGTCTTTTTACATTCATGTTTCCTCATTTTTTTTTTTGGATGTTTAACTGAAGATTTTCTTCATGTTACCTTCCAATTTGTTAATTCTATGTTTGGCTAGTCACTGTAGACGTTTATGCACATTGACTTTTTAATTTTTATTATAAGACTTTTCCACATATGGAATTAAGTATCTTCTTTTTTCATAGTATCTTGCTTTTTACTGTGCTTTCTATTTTATATCAATTAAAATGAAACAAATTATATGCTCCTTTATATTCTTCTACCTAGAGTTTTGGTGTGTACTTATTTCTCAGTTTGTATGTATTGATGGTGGATTGCCATTTCATGTGGTTTATATTTTGAGTATGAATTTATTTTCAGTAAAACTGTTTTCTTTTTCTAGTGGAAGTTCAGTGCATTCTGGGTATAGCTGAACAGTCTAGTAGAAGTATCATTACTACCAGACTGTTCCCAGTTCAGAATCAAATGGTACACTAGTGATATGAAGAAGCAGAGCTCACAGGAGTCTACTTTGGTGTTAGTGGCAGATATTCAGTCTCCAGACACATCAGTGACAGTTATTCCAGTTGTAGATCAGGTTCCAATCTCAGAAGTGGAAGGGAAAGAGAGTGGTAAAATGAATGTGTGCCTCTGCAGAAGCAGTGTCAGTGCTGTCTACTTGAACATTTTTCAACCCAATCTTTTGCTGCTTGCTTCTGCTTAAGTTTCCCAGTCAATTTTTTTCTACATACATTAAGAATCCTAGCAGATGCAAAATTGCTTTCTATTTACTATTCCACATATAAATATATTTAACAGCATTTATTTTAATATGAAATTAATTTTCTTAATTTAACATTAGATAAAGTTTATGGCTTAAATTGAGAAGCTGGGTTAACAAAACTCCAATTTTGTTTTCATATAACGTTTTATTTGAAATTATGTGAATTACATGTAAGAGTAGTACAAATACACTGTAATTGGTAAATCCATTTTCTTGAAAAGAAACATTCACTCACATTATCATTTATACTGGCTGTATGATATTCCATTTTTAAAATAAATAAAAACTTGTTCTATACCTAAATAGAAGACAATTAAGTATTGTCCAATCTTTTTCTATAAAAGCTACTCATAATAGCCTAGTGAACAAATATTTTTAAGTTCTGGAAATCCTTATAATGGGATATTACATAATCAGTTAAAATTATGCTTATGAATAATTTTTGTGACATGAAAAAGAAACACATTGTAAAATAATGCACACAGTTTGAAATAAATGTGTAAAGAAAAATCCCAAAGTAAACATATTTTTAAAATAACTGTGGTTACTTGGCATGAGTTATTTTTTCATTGTTATTATATTTATTCTGATACTCTACAATTAATATGAGATTGTTTGATAAATTTTTTAAGTTGAATTCTGAATAATCCTTATTTTTTTGCATGAAGATGTTTGTGTTCTAATTTTACTATGTGTATTATTCTATTTTCATGCTGCTGTGAAGAAATACTCAACAGTGGGTAATTTATAAAGAAAAAGAGGTTTAACGGACTCCAAGTTCTAAAAGGCTGGGGAGGCCTTTCAATCACGGCAGAAAGTGAAGGAGGAGCAAAGGCATGTCTTACATGGCAGCAGGAAAGACAGCATGTGCAGAGGAACTACCCTCTATAAAACCATCAGATCTTATGAGACTTATTCACTATCATGAGAACAGCATGGGAAAAACCCACCCCATGATTCAGTTACCTTTCACCACTTCCCTCCCTTGACACATGGGTATTATGGGAACTATAATTCAAGATGAGATTTGGGTGAAGGCACACCAAACCATATTAATATGAGATTAATTTATAGAAATAGGATTACTACATTAAAGGCATAAAGTCATTCTTAGAGGATAACTTGCATATTCAGTCAAATTTGCTTATTTCAAGTTTTTAGGGTTATGCTGAATTCAGTATATTTCTAGAATTTGGATATCTTAACTGCACAAGAATATAATGATCCAACTCTAAGGCAGAAATAAAGACAAAACATCTACTTTAAATACTACTTATTGGAGAAATATTTCCAATAAAGGAAAACTAGTAGGCTATATCAAAGCTGGAAAGGCTGGATCCTGAGATGATTATTTTGGTGTTTTCTTTCAGCATTTTGTTTTTACATTTTATTAAAGAAACTCTGTATATTTAAACATTTTTGAAAGCAGCCATTATATAAGAAGGAATGGAATATTGGAAAAGGAAAAAAGAATTAAGAAAGCAGCTGGAAAATTTTTGAGAAAAGAAGCAAAGACCACAGGTTTAGCAAATATATTTAATATCAGTATTCTAATTGAAAAAAAAATTTGCAATGATTGTGTTAAAAAGATTAAATTTCATCTAATGTATCTGGTTTAAAAATATTTTTAGCTTGTTCACTATTTATACTTTTTAACATTAATTCCGTATTTTAGCTGTCACTTTGCTGGATTTCTTGGAGGTATTTTCACAAATGTAATAAACAATCACTAGCATAACAACGTGTCAATATTTTAATTAATATGAATATATTGGCAATCTATTGTGGATATGTAATATACTATGAAAGACTTAAACAAAAATTATCAATAAAGAATTTAGATTTGTGTCCTTGGTTTTACACAGCAGATTTGGTACCTTACTTCATTTGAATCCATGGAAGCGTAACATCAACTTGCAAAAGATTTTGCACATCTGTTAAAATGCAACTGATCTATGGTGTCCACCAGCAGTGAGGTGCAAAGGATTCCACCACAGACTCTATTTCCAGATTGTTAATTCTCTTTCCAGATGGTACTGCAGAAGGCTGCATGGAGTGGATGACTTTTTTAGCCAATTCAAGAAAAATTCTATTCCAAGAAGAAAATCTCTATTCTAAGTAGTGACATGTAATATAGACATCTTAGGTTGAGCACTTTCTCACCCGGTAGTTGAACACATATAGCAGTTCATACTTAGCAGACGTGTTCATTACCTAGTGAACTATTAATCAAGGGTATATACTTTCTCAAGGAAAGAAAGCAGGATAAACTCCTTACATTCATCAGCAGTGTTACATATATGGAACATATAGTGTATTTGTAAACCTAATAATTTTGTTTTTGAGATAGAGTCTTGCTCTGTCACCCAGGCTGGAATGCAGTGGTGTAGTCATAGCTACTGCAGCCTTCAACTCCTGGGTCCAAGCAATCCTCCTGACATGGCCTCCCAAGGTGATGAGATTACAGGTACACAACACCATGTCCAGCCTCACATAATTCTATAATCTATTATATTTTTTCATCATTTTAGTGTCTTTCTGAATATATGAAACAACAAGAAACATATATGGATTACTATATGCAAATACGATTTAGATATGTTCATATAAATTAAGTTCTAGTCTTTTGTGTATTGATTTTTGGTACAAAGAGTCATTTTTAAATGGGAAGGAAGTCCAGAAGGAGATTCTAAAAGAAGAAAAGTTATCCTTTATGTTATAAATCATACACAAATAAAATATGAAAGGGAATAAAACCCTATGCATGACTGTTTGCTATCCAGTGATTGCCTTCCTGTCACCATGTATTTCTACCCTAAGAAGGTGCATACCTGACTTTGGAGAGCAGTAATTTAAAGCAAATATAAATAAAATACAAATTTTACATATTAATATTTGGCACTTTTCATTATTTAAGATGTAGTTTAAGTCTTTGCCAGTCTCAAACACATGGAAAATTAGTAAATATTTATTAAAGAATAGATTCTAAAAAACTAAGTTTGATGCCACATTAAAAATAATCTACTATAAAATTAAAGTGTAAATTTGTGGGTTTTAAACAAAAATATCTAAAGAAATGTTAATCTACCAGTTTGCCTTATGTCTCCATAATCTCAGACCTAATGTCTGGATTCAGCCAATGTATGGAGGAAACTAGGAAATACGCATCTCATTCAATTGTTCAGTCTTCTGTTTTTACCTATTGTTCAAAGAAAAGGGAGCAAGAGGACAAGAAACTCCATCAATGGAGGTCAAGTTATGTGAAGATGCATTGATAAAGGTAGAGAAGAGACACAGAGAAACAAGAGTGAACAATGTGGGTAACTTTTCAGGGGTGGAATGAAAAATCAATAAAATTGTTTAGTTGTTCTAGGTTCATTTCGTATATTTATTCAAAGTAAACACCAATTTCATTTGTGAACCAATCAGCACTTCATCAGCTTTTAGGATTGTATTAGTCCGTTCCCACATTGCTGTAAAGAACTACCTGAGACTGGGTAGTTTATGAGGAAAAGAGGTTTAATTGACTCACAGCTCTGCAGGCTGTACAGGAAGCATGGTGGGGGAGGCCTCAGGAAACTTACAATCATGGCAGAAGGCAAAGGGGAAGCAGGCACATTTTCACAAGGGTAGAGCAGGAAAGAGCAAAGGGGCAAGTACTACACACTTTTAAGCAACCAGATCTCATGAGAACTCACTCGCTGTGACAAGAATAGCAAGGCGGAAATCACCCCGATGATTCAATCACTTCCCACCAGATCCCTTCCCAACATAGAGGATTACAATTCAACATGAGGTTTGTGTAGGAACACAGAGTCTAACCATATCAAGATCATTTGACTTGGGTGTCAACTCCAGAATACAGTAAAGGACTGAGAGAAAACAAAGGTCTTGAGTGTAAAGGTAGTTTGTATAATCTATGGAGGAGTTTATATGGAGCAAAGCATTATCCTCTAAATCAGGGGTCAACGAACTTTTATTACAAAGAGTCATCTAGTAAATATTTCAGGCTCTGTGAGCCACACTGTCTCTGTCACAGCTATGCATTTCTGCCATTGTTGCCATAAAGCAACCATAGGAAATAAACAACCAAGTGAGCATGACTTTGTGTCAATATAACTTAATTTATTAAAAAATGACATATAATTTTCATATGTCATAAAATCATAGTTTCATTTTGCTTCCAACCATTAAAAAATTTATTTTAGAGTTGGGGTCTCTCCATGCTGGCCTCCAGAACTGGAGCTTCAAAGAACCTCACACCTCAGCTTCCGAAATAGCTGAGACAACAGACCTGCACCACCCTACATAGCCAAAACTTTCCGAAATGCAAAAAGCATTCTGAGCTGGTGAACAATGCAAAAATTAAGTGGCAGGCAAGATTTGGCATTCTATCTGGACTTTGCTGATGTTTGCTTTACATTACTGCTCTCCAAAATCAGGTTTGCAGCTTCTTAAAGTAGAAATATATGACAGGAAGGCAATCCCTGGAGTGAAAACAGTCAAGCATTGTGTTCTACTCTCTTTCATGTTTTATTTGTGTATGTTGTGTAATATAGATATATGTATTTAATCCTGTAATAGATGATAAATAAGTTTATAAAGTGTACTCCAAATTTTATTTTGGTTGTCAGAGATGACAATCCAAACATCTGGTGACTAATTTCCTAATATAGCTTCTCAACTATCAGTATAAGTAACACAGGTAGGACCCAGAAGTATGCTCAATGAAATAGAAAGATTTTTGTTTTTTGTTTGTTTGTTTCTTGAGATGGAATTTCGCTCTGTCTCCCAGACTGTAGTGCGGTGACACTATCTCATTTCAGTAGAACGTCCCACTGCTGGGTTCAAGCAATTCTCGTGCCTTAGCCACCTGAGTAACTGGGATTACAGGCATGCACCACTACACCTAATTTTTGTATTTTTAGTAGACACATGGGCGCCTAGCCCAAAGTTTTCATAATAATGACCAACAACTACTGCTTTCTCAATTTCCAGACAAGCTGCAAGTGTGATATACCATCTTGTGTCTACCTTGTACATTGCAGATTCTCTGTATCTAGTATTTGACATTGCAGTACATCATTCAGTGTTTTTCGTCATTCTTCAAACACAGAAGTGTTTTAATGTGTCTCTTCCTATCAACTCTGTTTTCCAGAGATACCTGCTGTGCTTCTCCCTTAGCGCTTCTCCAGTCCTAGGCTGAGAGGAAGAAAGCACAACCCTAACATATGCAGATGTTTAAGAAATCTGGGAAGAGCAGACCTCCTTGCACTAAATGGCTTAGACGGAGAAGTTGCTGAAGGTTCTCTTTTATTTGGCTCAATTTTATCACTGAAATACATCGTCTGAAAATGAGGATGGGAGAGAAGGTGTTAGAGCTTTAAATAAAGAGGATTCCCTTCTGAAGGACATAGAAATCCCCCAGAGCACCCTTTTAAAATCTGAGTCATTCACAATGGGGCTTCAGCAGGACCATCCAGGGAAGATTTTGTCCTGTAGATCCTGTTCTCATCATCATTTTACCACTGGTGCAAGGTAAAAATACTTCTTTCCTCTTTTTAAGAAAAAGTATATCAGCAGGGCTTAGACTTAGCTTCCCTATATCAACTCTATTTCATTGAATAAAGTATACAATATTTAAAAAAATCATTTTATTCCTTTTCAGCAAGTGGATCTTAACTATGCATATACGTCATGAGTCACACTTACCTTCAGTGAAAGACTCATAATCTTCGTTAGATATTCACAGATTTTATCTTCCTCCTTTCCTGTGTACATTTTCTAAGGCTTTCAGAAAATCAACTTCTGCCATAATGCAACATTTTCACTCCTATATCATTACTTTCTTTTTTCTATTCATTTGTATCATTCTTATCAAGTTAAAAAAAATTGTTTACACATGCACACACACACCAGGTACATTTATTTATGCAAATTAAAAGTGGTTTTCAATTTTTTTTGAGAGGGAAATTAAATCCAATTTGTAAAGTAAGAACAAATTTACTAAATTATTTTGTTTCAGTATTCATTAAAGTATATTTACTAAAATTAATCAATTCTTTAGCATACATCATGATCAAAAGTTCTATGCCATGAAGACTACTCCTCGATTTTATTTTTATAATAAATCCAGTGTCCTTGCTCTCATTGTATTATATTAAATAAAATAATATAAAGATTTTTTTACCTTGCCATTCCATGAGCTGTATCTAACTGTACAAGTCTGTGAGTTTTGATATGTTTTCTTTTCTCTTGGTCTATATTAACATAGTTTAAGTAATGCAATAAAATATTTCTCATGTAAATATTCCTTACATTTGGGAAGAGAAAAGGGAAGAGCAGAAATGAAGAAGGAAGGAAGGAAGGAAGGAAGGAAGGAAGGAAGGAAGAAGGGAGGGAGGGAAGAGGGAGATAAAAGGAAGAAAGAAAGAAAGAGAAAGAAGGAAAGAAAGAAAAGAAAGGAAAGAAAAAGAAAGAAAGAATGGAGGGAGGGTGGGAGGAAGGAAGGAGACAAAGGTTGAAGCTGCAATAATTGACTGTCTACTAATAATTACGTTTTTTTTTTCTCCAAGCCTGAAGTCTAGCCAAGCCCATAGCAATGACTATTTGTCACTGCTGCTTAAATTTATGAAAGTTGAGAGCAATGGCATAGCAATTCAGAATTCTCCTGCTGGGCTCATCTAGTCTCTATTTGGAACTTTGCAATGTCCTGCATTACACATGCATACACTGCGCCGTCGTTTACAGATACAATGAGAGAAAACCTGGTAAGATGAGTCTTTGGGAGAAGAAAAGGCATAACAAATACAAAAATTAAAACACTCAGGAATAAGGTAAATACTGAGAGTAAGAACTGGCAATGAGACAAATATTGGATTAAGACAAATACTGCTGCAGATTCCAATGTCAATTCTAACGGTGCTGGTAAAGATTGGATTGTGTTGACAGTTGAAGATGAGCAGCTAAAGCAGAAAGTAAGAAAAAATCTTCTAAGCTCGAATCCTAAGTCGTTGAATGTTTTTTACTCAGGTAACAACTTAGTAGATTATAAAAATAAATTTAAGCACAGGTAGTTGTACTCTCAAAAAGAATCAAGATTAATAAATTAATGCAATTAATTTCAATCGACAGCTAATAGTAATATATGAAAGTCATTTGAGCCTCTGTACTATTTTCTTTTTTTTAGTTTTCGGGAGCTAAATTATCTACAAATATCTCATACCTCTAAAGAATGCTAATTATAAAATATAGGTATTAAGAGCACGATGAACATTTTGCTTAGGTAATATCACTATCAAATCTCTAAGCTCACGTTGTTCATTTTATTATCCTAACATACTTTAATTTGTTCATGTGTAATACCATGATTATTGATGTTCATCTGAGAACCTTTTCATTGGAAGAAATAAGAGAAGTAGATTAATGTAGCAGTCAAGGCCTGGACTCTGAAATCAAATCACATTTAAATGCAGACTCTGCTCTCTCTTAGGTACAAATTCTTGGACCACTTAAGGAAACTCAAAGGAGGGAATCCCTGAATCCCTGACTTTCATATCAACTTTCTCAGATGTGATGCAGAAGAGGAGAAGAGAAGTGGGACCTGAAAGCTATGAGCAGTCAAACATCAAAATTGAAGTCAGACTCTTCATTATTCTGAGTAATTTTAAGAATTAAATGAGGGTTCTGTTTATTTTTTAATTCCTAACACTCAGAAAAGGCTCGATAAATCTTACCTAGCATATCGTATCAAGGATGTTGAATTGGAGTTTGTCTAATGTGTATGGCAGTGAGGGAAAAATTAGACAGTCATGAGCTCCAAGGTTAATTATGTTTGAGGAGATAGATGAGTATAAGAACAAAATACTGAAGGATAGAACTGAGAGGCATGCAGTTGTATGCCTATCATATGGACACCTTTATTCCTTATATTTCACAGCTTTATTCCATAGCTTCTTGGAAATTAATTCTAACTAATTATATTATTCATATTCCTCTGTGTTGCAGTAGAGTTAATGTGTTCACAGGTAACAAATAACCTCTTACCTGAATTATGTTCTTTCAAGTATAGAATTGGGACAGGGCTTCAAAGAGAGAGCACTCAGTGGTGAAAAATTGTTGTTGTTGTTAAGTCGGCAATAAGTAGTGAAAAATTCTAAACCAAAAATGGCTAGACATGCATTTTTCTTTAAAATACAGAAAAATAGTCCATGCATAGTAGCTCATGCCTGTAATGCCAGCACTTTGGGAGGCTGAGGTGAGAGAATCAGTTGAGTCCTGGAGTTCGAGAGCAGCCTGGGCAACACAGAGAGACCTCATCTCTACATAAAGTAAAACATTAGGTAAGCATGGTGGTATGTGCCAGTAGTCTCAGGTACTTCAGAGGCTGAGGTGGGGAATTCTCTTGAGCCCCACAAGTTGAAGTTGCAGTAAGCCATGATCATACAATTGTACTCAGGCCAGAGTGATGGAGAAAGACTTGTTCTCAACAAATTTTAATTGAAAAAGAAAGATAGTTCTCTCTCCCTCTTTCTCTTCCTCTTTCTTTATCTCTTACATTCTTTTTTTCTTTCTTTCACTCTCACTTTCTTTCCTCTCTTTTTCTTTCTTTCAAAAATAAAAAAAAAGAAAAAGAAAGATAGAAACAATGTACTTAAATTGTATTTTGTGTCTTTGTACTATCACATATACCAATTTCTGTTTAGCAGATCTGAAATACAGAGCCATTTCTGGTATTTCTAAACCATTAAAGCAGGTACTTACGTTGCCTATCCAGGAAAATATAATCCCAAGATAGTTTCATTCTAAAAGATCCCAAATATCTTTATCATTTCTAAACATTTACTAGTCACTGGAATCTATTTCTTGGAATCCTCCAGGCTAGAGAAACTGTAGAATCAAGTCAATATTAAACTAAAGCTTCCAAAACATACCTCTAGACTTTCTGCACTCAGAATCTGTATGATAAGCCTTGTATGCCACTTCTCAGTCTTAACTTGCAGCTTCCACCTTAGTTTGTATAGATTCACCAAAAATACGTTTACAAGAAATAGGCTTGCAACAACTTCTTTAACTGAAAGGCATTAAATATTGCCTCACTGTTCTAGGAATTCAAATGGGATGTGAAGTGATGTAATCATCTCTTATATCACTATAAAAGATACATTTTATACAATATGGCTATAGGTAACTTATCCTTCTAGTGATAAGACAATGAGCAGTAGCAAATTTTAACTACCCTAGACTGTTGAGGCTTTGTATTTATTAAAGATCAAGATGGTTCCTATATATAATTAGCAGTTTTTCACATCCATGTTTCCATTCATAGCCTCAATATTATTCCAGCACTCATAATACATTTTTAAATAAACTTTGCTGCGATAATAAACATTATTCACCATAAACATCTAGGTTGGAATTTAGAGGATAATTTTAGCATTCGTTACTCAAACTGTATGAGAAATCTTTAAATGATTGTAAATTTTATCGTCATCATCCCTTTAGCCCTTTTTATATGTATGCCACATATATTTTTTTCTTTCTGTTGCTTATTTCTACATGTGTTCTCTTTTGATGCTTTTTCTGTGTAATTTGTGGGTCATATTTTCTTCTCAAACTTCCAAATTGTGGCATTATTCTAATGCTATATTCTCACTCTCGCATATATATTTTTGGTCAGTTCATCCTCTTTTATTGTTTGAACAGAGGTACTATTTCTAATATCAAAGTCTTTCCAAAAATCCAAGTGTACATCATTCAGTGATCAATTGGCTAATTATTAGTGATTTGTACTCAGCATCCACAATTACAAATAACTTTGTTACACAAGCATTTCTCTTCGGATCTTCTTATTTCATTTAATGGAACCATCATTCTCTACTCAACCAACTTGAAATATTAATATTTTTTATTCTCCTTCTACCTAGAAAACACGTCTGTTTACACTTTAAGTACTTTGTCTTTTATAGTTTCAGTATCTTTTCCCTTTTACGTTTCTATTACTATCATCCTAGTTCAGTTTCCAATACGTTTTCTTAAAAGGGCATTGAAGTAGCCTCCTCACTGATCTTAACTGTCCAGTCTCTTTTCCTTATTAATGCCACATGTGATATTAAGTTAAAGAATTCTAAAGAAAAACTGCTTTGCTTAAAAAAACTTCACTGTCAAATTGTGTTGTCCCTAAACTTCAAAGCCCCAGCTTGCATTTACAACCTGTGTCCAACAACTGATATACGTATACTAAGTGCTTCAACCAAACAATTCTATGTACATTTCCCTAAAAATTCCCTGTGCTTCCCAACTCTACAGCTTGTATCTTCCTTTCCACTCTTTGTAATTTCCCATTGCTTGTGACAGGCTGTCAAAATTTTCACAATCTTTAGAAACCCAGATCAAATACAATTTTCTCAACAAAGCAATCTTTTATCCACTCCCGGCTTACGAGTTGAAATTCTCTCTTTTTATTTTGTTTTCACAATTTCAAGTAGAGATTGTATGATTTCTCATTATGGTCATTTGTCTTCATCCCCTTTTTCCCCTACTAAAGAACGGTTTTAAAGTTCTTTAAAACAGGTATTGTAATTTAGCCGTCACTTGTGTTTCTTACAAGATGAAGGAAAGTAACTTTCATGAAATAGTCACCCTTTAATTGTTTT
Source organism: Cacajao melanocephalus (assembly GCA_963573385.1). Lineage (NCBI taxonomy): Eukaryota > Metazoa > Chordata > Mammalia > Primates > Pitheciidae > Cacajao > Cacajao melanocephalus. The sequence goes on along the minus strand of CAUYLG010020228.1, from coordinate 61,899 downwards.
TAAGAATGCATAAACACCTTTATGTTGTAGTATATTACTATTTAGGAAATTAAAACTCTTTTTTCTAATGATAATAAAACAATCGAACAAGGTTATATAGCTTGTCACTGACAGAACTGAGTAATAACCACAATAAGAAGAGAGAAGAGAAACAAGGCACATCGGAAAATAGATGGTTTCTAATCTAGTTTCCAGTGCTATAGTTAGAATTTTGTTCAGTTACAGCTGAGTAAAAATAAAACTGCATGGTAAAGCAATGACAATGTATAAATATTTAGAAAACATCCATAGATTGGAGATTCTTATCAAATACTTAACCCCATCTGATTAGTACTTTTATTCTTGAAAACAAAATTCGAACAGATATAAATACAGTATTTACATTCTCCTGGAAATCTCCATTGCATGGCTGCTGAAGAGAGACAGCAATTACCCAGGGACCAATTAGCTTGTTTGTGGATTATCTACACCCTGTGGCTTCTTCCTCTTTGCTTTCCTCCTCATCTCTGCCTTTTGACCACTTCACAGTTGTTAGTCAGAAGAAGAAATTAAAGAAGTGCTAAAGAGTAGAAAACCAGAAAAAGTGAAATTAAGACTGTAAATTATTACATATGAAACAAAATTATGTTATTAATAGTTGACTGAATTTTTTAAATAAAATGCCAGACATTTGAGCCAAAGGGTAATTAATTTATTATAAAAATTTGTCAAATTTGTTATCTTAATCACTCATTTCTTTTTGAAAGTTCAAAGCTTGTTGAGTAAGCTGATAAAGAAATGATTATTAAAATCAAGCTAGGGAATTATTGAATATTTCATTACTTTATGCTGTCCTGCATATTCACAATTTACTAAGGCTTATCAGAAGAACATTAATAGGGTTCTGTGACCATTTAGTCACTCTAAATGTTTCTAAATGTTAGTCTAGAATATTTCTGTGCAGTTTATTCACTGACAGTTTCCACCGATTTGCTCCTATTCCTACAGAAGTCCCCAATACAATTGCAAAAATCCATCTTCAACTACTAACATGCACTTTTCTATTTATGTACAGTTGGAAAGCGTCCTAAAAATCAATTTGTATCATTGTCCATTGGGGAGTTGATTCTTCATACTTGAATTTCATTTTGGCAAAAGGGAATTTACTTGAGCACATGTTAAACATTTTTTGTCCACATTTCATGTCCTCTGTCATTTTGGACCAACTCAATGTTGGCAATCTCTGTGGAGTTTTCTCTTTTCCCTGGAGGTCTGCACTCAGGGTTTCACAAACACAATGCAGAATTTCCCCTCTCAGCTGTCCTGAGACTATTCCCTTTTCTTCTAAGAATAAAATTCTATTTCTGACATATAATGATTTTCCTCTGTTCTTGCCTACAGACCCAATGTCTAATAGTTTCCTCTTCTTAAACTTTTTTATTACATAACTTATTTGCAATAAATAATCCAAAATCATGAGGTAAATGGTTACTGAAACTATTGTTTTATCCCAGACTATTTAATAAAAATTTTAGCCTTCCCATTTTTACTTTCTTCGCATTTCTTTTTTTCTAGCGTCTCTGACATTTGTGCCCAAATACAAAAAGGAAATCCCTGAATTAAATTGCAAATGTATTCTAATGTATTCTGTGCACTCAATTGTATCTTAAAATCATTCAAGGAAAGGAAAACATTGGACTTCCATGCTGAATCAGGAAACAAGAGAGTGTTTCAGTCTTGGAACCATGAAATTCTTGTAATAGATATCATTGCATTTTTCTGCATATTTTATGAATTTGGTAAAATTTTACTTAACCTCTTTTATGTATCCTATTCAAAATAGTATTCATGCAATACTCTCACCTATTTCCTTTACTTTTAGGAAATGTTGTCATCAATCCATATTTTTAAATTTTTACTGTTGATGTATGGAATTCTTAAAAAGTAAAATAGGAAGAGATCAAATGAAAGCTGAACTTTGATGACATTCTTTCTACATGTGGTTTTCTTAATTCTCCATTCTGCAGACTTGAATTGAGCATACAAATCACTTTTCTAGAAATAAAAGTCAAATGATTTGTTGTACCTACAAAGTGGTTCACAGCTTACAATATACTGCCAAATGTACTATATCACCTCCCAAATCCCAGTATTCCTGTGAAGAATATGGTATGGTTATTATTATTATCTCTCATTTTATTGATTGGGAAATTGAAGCAAAAAAGGAGTAACTTGTTCTGGAAGCACACTTTAGGCCCCAATTTTGAACATGATTCGTACATATTTCACTACTGTAAGCCACCTGTGAAAATAAATAAACTAATAACAACTTTATTCGCATAATGTTTGAAAATTTATATAAGAATTTTATATGTATTCCCTTTCTTATTTTGGCAGAGTGTAGAAAAGAGAAACATTTTCTTTCTATTACAGTAAGACTCATGTTTCATTCTTTGGTTACAGACTGATGTAATATGAAATAAGAAAAATGGAATAAGGAGGAGAAAATGTTTAAGAGAATGAAAGACAATTTTTTTCTATGATATTTTAATTTTTCTTTTTAAAGTCATTAAAATACTTAAAAGAAGATAAAAATTTTTAAATATGATACAATTTTGTGTGCTTCTTATTTTAATACGTTGATTTTCAATTGCTACCACATCTAATAAATGTTTTCCTGTATTTTAAGAATAAGAAATATCAAATGAAAATATTTTATGTTTTTATAATATTATCAGTAGGTATTTATAGAGAAATATGCTTATACATTTATAAAAGAATTGGAGAACCATTACAAAGTGTGCTTTCTATAATAGAATTTTTAAATGTGCATGAGAAAATAGCATTAGGGTCAGTTAAAACAACTCATGCAGCATTTTAGAAAGATCAAATTCAAAACATATTGCTTTGCTTATTAGGCTGCAATCATTTTAATCACATATTTAAAAATAAAGACAAATGTATTTTTCAAGATAAGATTTAGCAAGATGCTGCATCTGACATAAAGATTATTGAAAGCAATGGTAACATTCAAAACAGAGAAAAGTTAAAACACTCTACTGAAATACCAAAAATAGTGGAGAGGAAGTGGAAAATTATTTGAAATGTTAGAGACGTTTCATTCCAGTACCTGGCCTCATTATATTATCAGCTAAATATAAAATACATAGACCAGATAAATGTCTCATTAAGTCTTTCACAGTCCTTTCTGGGAAGTTGGTAGTGGTCTCGAAAATGAAAAATAGAGAAATATTTTATATGAAAATTATGTGTTAAAATATATTTCAGTGAATGTTTTTATTAACTCACTGTGTGTGGTAAGGCATGGTGGTAGAGTTATCATTTTATCAATTGCTTTTAAGACAAAGATGTATTCTATATAGCAAGCTTTAAGGCTAGAGTAAACAGAATATTTGTTGCATTTCACGTTTGGTTACATTGTCAACAGCTTGTAGTCTATATTAGATGCTTTTTACCTCCATTTTATGAGACGGCTTTTCTCATATAATACCATTTCTGAGCTAATAGAAGCAGATTAAACTATCCATATCATCCCATTTAATTTGATATTTATTTCTACATACACACACTCAAATATTAACATACAAAAAACAGGAGTATATTTAATGTTCAGATTTACTTATTTATGGTTTTCATCTAAGATTCATGTGAAAACACAAGAGGATTACAGATAGAAAAATGGCACTACTTTTCAAGGTAAAAATAACTTTCTTTGTCAATTAAATCATGTAATCTAAATTATTGCATCTAATTAACAAACTCATTCTCTTTCTATAACGAAACGGAGAAAAATCCTTTACAATGAATTACTGCTGTATTTCTCATTCTGGCAAAGTTCCCATTGCCTTCAGATATACTTAATGACAAGGTGAATAAGATGACACCACTTTTTCTTTCAAAAATGTAGTCATGCTGAAAATATCTATGTAGAAGACAAGTCACAACACATAGAAAATATCATAAAGGATGCTTGTTAACAATAGAAAAAAATAAATGGAGAGGGGATAGAAAGGTGTCAGATGAGGGGTGCTCATAATACCTGCAGAATAAACACCAGCTTCAGTTTCAGAGACAAGTGAGTCTCATATTGACAGATGGTGGATGATTGCTTCTGGTGGAGCGAAAGATGGTTAGTTTGCAAGTAAAAGCAGATAAAGGAGCACATGAATAACAGTCAAATCTTTGGTATGTGGGTAAGGCTTAAATTATAAATGGCTTAAATTATAAATGGTTCATGATTGACTGGCCACAAGTAAGTTATTAAGAATGCACATATGGTGAAGAAAGGCAGTAGTGCTCTAACAGATAAACACAGGTAGTCATAAAAAATCCTATATTAAGTGGAAAGGAATACTTGAAAGCAATAAACTTGAAGACCTAAAGATAGATAAAATACAAATTAAGCTGGCACTTGCAACAAAAGCAACAAAAACATGTTTGGAATATGGCCACGTTAGGGTTAAACTTTGGTTGATCCAAAGACTAAGTTTCATTTCTAAATTCAATTTGTAAAATTCAAGGACAACATAATATAAAAGTGCTATCAGACAAATAACTACCTGTGGCCTTGGCCTTTGATGGTAGAACAAAGCACTCACCACAGAGAACATGGCTGTCCTTCACAATGAGATCAAACCAAACATTAGAGATTCACCCCAAATTTTTCTCTTCAAAATGACTTTGTCATGTCTCTAAGAGATGTTTCACAAGTTAGTTTATTCTGTCTCTTGAAAGCACTATGTGTATAGAACTTTGTACCATCTCAAATACAATGCAGAAAATTGGCTCCTAATCTATTTCTTATTTTTAAATCAATGCATGTGTCCATGTCTTTTTTTTTTTGTTTTTAATTCAGGTAGAATCAACCAGGCAATAATACTAGTTTGAATGATTATAAATTATAAAATGCTCATTCTGAAATTACTCCTGGAAGGCATTTGCTCTAAGCTTCTCTTTCATTTTTCATATAGAGAAAGTGAGGTCCAAACTGTGTAGCTGAATTCATCAAGGAACAACTAATTATTTCATGCCTTAGCTAAGATTAGAAATCAAGAATCCTGATTCCCAGTGGAGCCAAAGTATTAGAAATAATGGCTTGACTAATCACAATAGTTATTTAAGGAAAAGTCTGGTTGTGTCCTTTTTTTTAAGAAGTATGATATCATTCTGAAAAAAAATGCAAAGATAGTTAAATGTAAGAAAATTCCATTCAACTTTAAATAAAAGCTTATTCTCGTTTCTAACCATTTACTATGGATTAGGAATTGGAGAAATTCCTGATCTACTTTAACTTCTAAACTTCTTAAAAAATTACTTTTAAATATCTAAGCTTATCATTTAATTCAAATGTTGACAGACTTTACCATATAGGATTTCATATTTAAATAACAGTTTGAATTTGTATGACATATTTTAATACCTAATTTGATTTGCAGGTTCTCTTATTTTCTCTCTATGCTAGCAAAGCATACATGGATAATTAATCTGATTACTATCAAGAAATGGAGATGTGTTGATTCCATACAGTTTTTGTTCAGACTGGAAGGGACAAAATGAATTTCAAACAGAAAAGGGTAGAGACTCTTTTCCCATTATATTCTGCTCAAGGTATTTCCTCCCAAATAAGTTGAGAACCATGGTATAGAGAAAAGAGACCTCCAGAACAGAGCAACTGAGCAGAAGAGAAAGAAAAAAAAAGACTGCAACTTGCTCCCAGGGACTAGAGAAAAATTTTAAAAAGGAAAGTTGAAATCCATCAGTATTCTATTAGTCATCTTCTCCATCCTCCTCAGCTTCCTGCCTTTCATCATCATCTTTATCTTCACATTCATCCTCGTCCCCTTCTTCATTAATATCTTCTAATCCTTCCTTCTCTTCGTCATCATCATCTTCTTCTTCTCCTCCATCTTCATCAACCATATTGGGAACCAAGCAGTGGTGTAATGGGTTTGGCCAAATATCATTGAGCTCTGTGGGAAGAAAGAAAATCCTGCTCCCTTTGCTTTCCTGGAAGCTGGAAGCCAGAAGGTGCTAGGCCCCTGTGTAGTAGTGCATAGAATTCTAGCTTTTATTCTCCTTTCTCTGTATACTGGGCTCAGAGAGTACACTGTGTTTCTATGTGAATATGGACAGTTAGAATTTACCAACATTTATCTGTCTACTTTCTCTTGTTTAAAAAAAGAAAAAAAAACTTAAAAAATGGGGTTACAGAAGGTCAGCAAAGGGTGGGTTTGAGACGCTTGGGTGTGTTAAATGGGCATTTTGGTAACATGGTTTCTCTTTTGGCAAGTTTAATTGTGATATTTGGCAGATATTCTTACAGTTTGACATGATATTTTAAAAATAAATTCTCTCCTAATGATGACTTGAGCACTGCCACTCAATGGGAGAATCAGCTGAACCTGCAGGATCTTATTTGGAATTGACATTCTCTATTGTAATTTTGTTCATTTTTAAATTCGTTTTTTGTTTCACTGGAAAGGAAAGATGATGCTCAGTTTTAAAAGTTAAAAGTGTGCAAATTGCTTTGTTACAATAAAGCTAAATGTGTACAAAAAATAAAGAAACAGAGAGGTTAAATGAATGGCTCCAGGTCACACAGCAAGCCAGTAGCAGCTTTGTAAATGTCTTATTTGAATATAAAAATATTTAGATGATAGAATAATTATTTAGGATCATCAATAGTGGTAACACTTGTCATGTTGAGATAAGAAAAACAAATATAAAATCTCACAGGATATTTCCTCCTGGCAAGAACTGACATAGCAAATGTCTTCCTAATCTTAATTTTTGTATTATTTAAACTTGCATGTGAAAAAAACGGAAGAAATTCAATCCTATTTAGTAAAAATGTTGAATGCTCAGTATTGGCTCTTTTGATAAGACAGCATGTATATTTATTTAATAAAATAAAATTAATTCTTTTCCTTTTTAATTTTTATGAAACAATGAAGTCAAACACCAAAGGACTTTATTAAAATTAAAATAGTATTGTTTAGATAGTAAATAATATAAACAAACAGTATTTCAAAATTATTGTTTGTATGATGAAAAACACAGGAAATGTGGTAGATTTTATTTTTATTATTATACTTTAAGTTCCGGGGTACATGTGCAGAACGTATAGGTTTGTTACACAGGCATACATGTGCCATGGTGGTTTGCTGCATCCATCCCCCCGTCATCTACATTAGGTGTTTCTCCTAATGTTAGCCCTCCGTGATCCTCCCACCCCCTGCTATCCCTTCCCTAAATCCCGCACCCCTTGACAGGTAGATATTTTTGTTTATTTTGGTTATAAAATGCAAACAGCATATAGACAAAAAGTTACTTTTCTTAATTTTTTAAACCACACTCAGAATTTTTTGCAGAAAGGAAATATTCAGAATTTATTACAGAAAAGAGAGCTTCAGCACTACTCTTTACTTGAAAAAGGAAGAATTTAATTTTAAGAAATAGGGCTTCTTTGTGAAACATCTTCTGCAGAATAGATATTTTTACCAGTGAAAGTATATGTTAAATTTTTTGAGTCAGATAGCAAGCAACATTCCTTACACATATGTACTGTTAACACATTAAACCATGTTATTCATTATTTTTATCAACTGCTTCCACCACTTTTCAGCTTTTAACATTTTTAAACTGTATAAAAATGCAATTCAAAGAAGCAGATAATTCCTTGAAAATTCAGACACCTTTTCTCTCCTTGTTACTGATTGTGTTATTTACTAAGTGTGTTAAACCAACAATGTTAATTCAGCTTCATTAATTCCCTGATATTTAAATATTGGATACTTATATTTATTTCACTTAGATTAATACCCTTAATATATATTCCATCAAGATGAATTTTATTGTTTCTAACATATTATATGAAAATTGCCTATTTGGGCCATTTCCAGCCACAATTCTTCCTATGAAGTAACAATATTATTAAAAGATGAATTTATAGAGATAACAAAAAATGTAATCAATTTTTCAGCTGTCCATTGCAACAATGTAAAATATAGGCCTTGAACCAAACAAAAAGAGATAATGTATTTATTGGTAAGAGATCTTGGCAGTTTAATTGGAAACTACTTGTATACCCATTATTCTTTTACTTTCCATGTTAGAAAAAAAGGAAATTATAGCTGAATATAGCATAAGACATTTCAAAACAAAATCAACCAGTGTGGACACATCTTTCTTTTAGTTAGAAGAATTTTACTCAAATAATACGTGTGCATGGATATTGAAATATACCCTTAATCTACAAAATAATATAGATGGATCAGTTGGTCACTTGGGAAGAGATGAATATAAGTAGAAAATAATTCACTTTCCCTATATTTGAGCAAATATATATAAAAAGCTGTTAATATTAAGCGAACTAAAGAATAAAAGCAGATATTTTCAAGAGATTATTTTCCATTTGAAAGAAAATGCTTGTTATTTTAAGCTTGGCAAATGCACAAAAATCAAGAGAAGAAATAAATGATCCAATTCCATAGCCCAGATACATTCACTAACAAATATTTTGTACCATTTCATTCAAGTTTTAAATTTAATGAGGTAATTTTTACATGGTGACAATCATACTGAACATCAATTGTGTTTCTACTCATCCATTAATTGTTTAAATTATCAATTCAAAAAATTCTGTTTTAATATTGGCATATTCATATATCTGGGGATTTATAATAATTTACATAGTCATTTTCATATGGCTACTCAATTTTTTGTATTGATGTTTTCTCTGTTATACCTTGAACAATAAAAATGTGCCAGAAAATGCTTGCTTTTAAGATTCTTAGTATGTATTGCTAAACCGCTTTTTCAAAATTCTGATTAATGTCTGACTCTGGAGAGGCATCACAACATGTACTTATGAGCAGGGAATCCAAAGCCAGGCTTTAACAGCTCTGCTCCTAACTTCCTGCATGACATTAAGAAAACCATTTAACCTCTCACTGTGACTCAGTTTCTTCATCTCAAAAGTTAGATATTAATAGTATGTTGGGCATATCATTGCTGTAGAATTAGTAGAGTGAATATACATAAATGTATAAATATGTAACACTTGATTGTTATTATATATGTAAATTCTTAGAATAGTTCATAGTATTATGAACTTTGACTATGAGAAACATATTCATGTAGACTAGACTAATAGAAAATTTGTTGTTCTAAACAATGTCATATTTTACAAGGTTGATCCTTTTCTAGATAACCAAAGTTTGGTGGATAAAACACAATTTATAGCCCTTCGGTAGGTGTTCGATGAAATATGTTTGTTAGCTATCGATGGACTTTATTTGAGAGAAATTTTCCTCACATTTTCCAGCAGTTCCTTTCTTGTTAACAACGGGTACAGTCTTTTATATTCGTTAATTCATTAGATGCAAGGTGAATGTGGCATCTATCAGCATACTGGTGCACAGCCTGAGCATCTGCATCCCTGCTCTAGAGATTTGACCAATTCTGCCTTAGTATTCCGTTTGATTTCTGACCTGGCAGCTGACATTTTTATTGGCATCTCCATAAAACATCTAAATAATTACTGTAAGTCCTCTGGATATTTCCATAAATGTGTGTTCTCTATGAAGTTATGTTTTTTAAAAGACTCATTTACCTGAACATACTGTACCAAGGCCATTGATTATAGCTCAAGAGCCTACAAATATATAAACATTCCCCTTAGGGCATCAGCCTAAATTTTCTTCTCCTGCTAGGTGCATCTCAATTCTGTTCACTGTGCAGATTTGTCCATGGCTTCTTCCACTAAGATTTTATCTTCTGTAGGGTACAGTGTGACTGATTTCTAAATAGCAACCTGTACATCCATTGTAAGGTGGCCTTACTTGGTTTCTGCCAAGTGCTCCAGTCCTCATACTTTCTGGTTTTAAACACTTCTAACACCATCTGCTCAGTTGGGCCAAAAAATGGTTGGACTAGCCAGTATCATCACTCTTAATATATCATTTAATATTTGTTTTTGCTCTGCATCTTATTCAAATTGTGACAGTATTCTCACGACCTCATGAAGAAGAGACAAAAGAACTCATGGATGAGGAGTGTGATTTTATAAAAGCCTGAATGACACTGCTAGTTCTTGAGCTTGCTTTAGACATATTCAGTGAGACATAACTTATTACTCACATTGTAAGGAATATCTGTGGTTACTATTGCCACATAATTCTCAGAAATCTCACAAAACAAATTGGCCTTGAATTTTACCTGGATCTATTGGACAAAGACTATTCGTTATATGGATGACTATAGTCCTTAACTCTCCTAAATTTTCTCTTTTGAAGAGGGAAATTATCATACTATCAATATAGGGAACTAACCTCCTCTTTGTGTTTATCAAGTCCAAGTACCCTAATAAGATTATGACAATATGTTGGCATATTTAAATATTCTTGTGGTGAAACAGTCACTGTATAGTGAATTCCATTGCACAAGAATGCAAATTGTGCTTGGAAGAGCTTCAGAACTAGTACTATAAACAAATTATTAGCCACAGGCTCACCAATCCTGCCCAGTCTATTGCACTTCCTACATAGTATTTGAAATGTTACATAGGTATATAAGTACACATTAGGTACTATTAAGATTTTCATAAAAACCACCCCTTTAATCCTTGTCAATCTACTCTTGATCTCTAAGAACTGCCTTATATACCAGCCAGATGAGGTATCTTAAAAGGTGAAAATGTAGTAGTCAAAATTAAACTCCCACTTCACCCATTTTCTTAATCAGAACATAGATCTCATGCTGTCACCTCAAATTCTGTATTGCTTAACTTTTACTACCTAGAAGGCATGGATAATTACAAAAGTTCTTACTTAGCATGGCTAATTAAAACTGGGCAAAGGTCACCCTCTCACTCTGTTGATTTTTTCCTTTGCTGTGCAGAAGCTTTTTAGTTTGACGTAGTACCCATTTGTCTATTTTTGCTTTTGTTGCCTGTGCTTTTAGTGTCATATTCATGAAATCATTGCCAAGATCATTGCCATGAAACTTTTCCATCAGTGTTTCTTGACAGGTTTCACAGTTTCAGGTCTTAACACATTTAAGTCTTTAGTACATTTTGAGGTTATTTTTGCAAACTACAGACTAGGAGAAGATATTAGCAAACCATATATGTAACAAAATGTACTTCTCAAAATATATAAGGAACTCCAACAACTCAACAAAAACAAACAAACAAGCAAAAACACTAAGAACTTGATTAAAAATAGGATAAGAACTTGAACAGACATTTTTCCAAAGAAGACATACAAAAGGTGAAATATGTTAATGATAAGATGCTCAAAGTTAGTTATCAGTGACTTCAACATGCAAATCTAAATCACAATGAGATCTTTATAGCTGTGAGGATGACTATAATAAAAAAATAAAAGACAAGAAGTGTTGGTGAGCATGTGGAGAAAAGAAAACCCTTGTACACTATTGGCAGAAATGTAAAATAGTGTATCTGCTATAGAAAACAGCAGGGAGGTTCCTAAATAATCTTAAAATAGAGGCCAGGCATAATGGCTTATCTCAGCACTTTGGGAGTCCCAGGAGAGATAATTAGTTGAAGCAGGAATTTGAGACTAACCTGGGCAACATTGCAAGATCCAGTCTGTACAAAAAAAAAAAAAAAAAAAGAAAAGAAAAGAATTAAAAGAAAGAAAGAAAGAAAAAGAAATAGAAATAGAACTATCATATGAACTGGCAATTCCACTTCCAGGTATTTATCAAAAAAATTAAAATCAGGATCTTCAAGAAATATTAGCACTCCCATGTTCATTACAGCATTATTCACAATAGCCAAGACATGAAAATACCACAAGCACACATCATCAGATGAATAAAGAAAATGTGATGAATATATACAGTGGAATATTAAGTTTTTGAAAATAAGAAAAATTTGCAATAAATTATAACATGGATGAATCTCAAAGGATGTTAAGCCTAGAGAAATAAACACATCAAAGAAAGATCAATTCCACATGATTCCACTTACATCAGATACCTAAAGTAGTCAAATTCATAGACTCAGAGTGTAGAATGGCGGTTGTCAAAGATGAGGGGTTGGGAGAAATTGGCAGTTACTAATCAATAGATATAAAGTTTTACTTATGAAGGATGAGTAAGTTCTAAAGAGTCACTAAACAACACTGTGCCTATAGTTAATAATACTGTATCATATACTTAAAATCTGGTAAGATTTTTTAAAAAAGAGTAAACCTCACATTTCTGATAGAATGAAGGGGGGTTATGCTTGCTTTCAAAGAATGAAAAAAGTGATGTAAGCCCTAACTACACTTTGTGAAAACTTTCAACCAAGCTTCCTGTTTTGGCATCATTCTAGAGTTTTCCTTTTAGAACAACTCTTACTCCTGAACATGACTGAGATTCTGTACTCTAAACAGTATTGCCTCTGTGTCACTGCCTTCACTACAGGCTAAATAAACTGTGCTAAGCAAACTGCCACTTGCCTTCCCAGCACGGTGGCTCATGCCTGTAATCCCAGCACTTTGGGAGGCCAAGATGGGTGGATCACTTGAGCTCAGGGTTCAGCTCAGGAGCCTGGCCAACATGGTGAAACCCCGTCTCTACTAAAAATACAAAAATTAGCCAGGCATGGTGGCAGTGCCTGTAATCCCAGCTACTTAAGAGGCTAAGTCAGGAGAATTGCTTGAATCCGAGAGGCAGAAGTTGCAGTGAGCCCAGACCGCAACACTGCACTCCAGCCTGGGCGACAGAATGAGACTCTGTCTCAAAAAAATAAATAAATAAATAAATAAAAAATTACCACTTGTTAAACACTCTTCAACCTCCAGAATTCTGCTGACAGTTTATGTGCTTTCCTGTTTCCCATGGTCTTGATTTATGCATTTTTGATTTTCTTATTCTCATTTTGGTAAGGTTTTATGTGTTTTATTTGTCATATTTAAATAAAATCCATGGCACAAGTCTTACGGGGACACTAAAAATGAATTAAATATGGAAAACAGTAAGTTTTTGTGGCTTATAGGTGTCTCACATTGCCTATGTAAATTTCCACAATTAACATACTTGTTTTGCTTACCCCTTATATCTTCTAACCCACAGTAAATTGTAATACCCTCTTAAACTGGTCACACCACCATCTTAGCAAAATATTTTACCTAACACATACTACTGTGAATAATGCATTCAGACTTGCTTTATCAAAGAATTATACACAATTAATAATTAGAATTTTGTCACACATCTGTTAAGAGTCCATAAAACTGTGGTATGTAAGTTAAGAACCCTTGACATATGGTCTGGTTTAGTCTGACATGATTGAAATGGGTATATTTTTATTTCAGACGGCTCAAAACTTCTACACTGATTTCCAGAATGGGCACTGGAGTCCATGTGTGAGATCTGCTAAGTTTTTCATTCCTTATTTAGGTCTCTAGTGCCTAGAAATAATTGAATGTAATAAGTGTATAATAAATGTTTATTGACAAAAAAAAACTAGGCAAAATCTACTTCATTGATAAGTCCCATGAAAATGATAAGGGCAAAAATACACTAAAATGTCCAACACAGTTATACATTTCGGTAAAGGTAGACTGAACCAGAGAACAATCTCTCCAATTTGCACCTTTGTTTCCCTCTTCATGTAATTTTTACACCTTCCCACTTTCAAATTTGCACCTTTATGAGTGCCTTTTCTGTAATCCTTAAGGATTACTGTACATTGAACCTCATAACCACAAATTCTAAGAGATTGCCTGACATCCAAGATACTTCATTCAAATTGCTTTGTAAGGCAATTTGATACTCATTTGCCCCATATTTCTTGCCATACTACCCCTGTGCTAGGAAAGCAAATCTCATCCCATCTATCAATCTTTTTCAGATTCAATACATTTAACTAAGGGAGTAAAGTTAGCCCCGTGTTCAAATATTTTCAGTCTAAGTTACGATTCTTGTGATTAGATTTTAATCTCTCCTTGTTAGAATAAATAGGACCCATTTGGCATGATGCTTTAGTGATGCTGATCAGAGTGGATCTCTTATATTCCAAGCATTAAAAATATGCCGTCAACTTCTCAGTAAAAATCTTGCCAGTGTTCTTTGTTTCCACACATTCTTCAACAACCACCAAACAATTCCACCTATTCAAGTGGGTTATTGTTAATTAGTCTTTTTTAATAGACAATTAGTTATTGTCCATTAGTCTTTTCATTTCTTCCCTTTGTGCCATGTCTCAATTGAACAACATGAATTATTTTTTTTCCATCATGCACCCTATGTTACAAATCATATACTACTTTCTGAATATGCTCTTGGTATCTTCAAAGCAAAGTACTTAAGGTGCTCAAAATGGAGAGTTTCTCTTATTACATCATGTACCATAGTATTGTCTATGGCATTAAATTCAGTGTGGCACCCTAGATTATGATAAACTTTTTTTCTACTCACTATTCAGAGGTCTAGAAAGTTATACTGTTAACATACATATCTTACATCTCTTAATAGTATATATATATATATATATATATGTGTGTGTGTGTGTGTATATATATATATCTTTATTATATAATATGTATTTGTTAAACAGTTATGTTATCTAAATATGTATCCTCTTTCTTTTCAGCTGGTCTAGATTTAAAGGTCTGGATTTTACCTAGAGTTGCTAACAACAACCAAAGAATATAATTTCTTTTCTATGTCTCTTTCTGCCTGGAACTGTCTACTCAACCAGTTTTCTTGGGTCTAATCCTGTATCTTTCAAATTCTATATATAAGAATTTTCTTCCATAATCTACATCATGTCTTTCACCATTTCCTACTGGCCATAGGTCGGGAAACATCAAAACATCAATCTCTTATACAGCTTTTCCAGTCCAGCTTTTTCTTGCTAAAATGTGCCTTAGCCATTATTATTTGTATTAAAAAAAAGATAACTCTGCTTACAGTAACAGTCTGAGAGACACAAAAATTTGGTTTATCAAACCAGACTCGCAAAAAGTAGACATAAACCTAGACCGACAGGATAGGTCCTTGGTCTGAATGTGTCCCTCAAATTCCATGGGTTGGAAACTTATCCACAAATTAGTCCTTACATTAAGTAAAGACTGAAGAAAACCCAGGGGAATTGGAAGCTGGTAGTCAGCTTGTCTCCTGACTACATCAGCTCCATTCTCCAAATTAATGGCTTAGGAGAAGAAGAGGGCATATTTCTAGGCTTAGCTACCACTTATCTCAGGCTCTAAAATTCTATACACTGTTTGCAACAATAAATTAAAATTATGAAACACAGAAAGGCAAGAAACAACATATTGACAAGAGAAAAAAACAGTTAACAGAAAAAGATTCATGAAAGACACAAATATTGGAAATATGAGACAGATAATTTAAAAGACTATGAATAGTATTTTAATGTTTCATGAAGAATTTTGCAAGATAAATGGAGAGAAGAATATGTTGAGTGGACATATGAAAAAAGTTTTATAGAAATATTAGAAATAAAGGACACTGTGGCAGAGATTAAGGATGTGTTAGACAAACTGACCTGTGCAGTCAAAAGTAACTGAAGAAAGAATCAGTGAACTTGAAGATAGGTTGAAAGGCATTACCTAAACTAAAATATAAAGAGGAAAACATAGTGAGCAATCAAGAAGAAAAAACAAGCAAACAAAAACTAAAACAGAGCATCTAAGAGTTGTAGGACAATATGACATTGCATACCATATGTATATTTTCAATCTGAGAAAAATGAAAGAGAGAGAATGTAGCAAGAAAAAAAAATGTTTGAATGGATAATGGCTAAGGATTTTCCCAAAATAGTGAAATACATTAAACCACATATTAAAGAGGATCAAAGAACTCTAAGCAGGATGAATACCACCATAACACCCACATATCATACACAAGCTACTTAAAAACAAATATAACAAAAATCTTGAAGTCCAATCAGAAGATGATGACACATTTCAGGTAAAGGAGCAAAGACAAAGCTGAGACAGATTTCTTATCAGAAATTACATAACATAGATGATGATGAAGTGTGACCTAAAGTGCTGACAGAAACAATAATACCTATCAATTCAGAGTGCAAAATTCAGTGAAAGTATATTTTACAAAGGACATAGAGAAAATGAATGCTATATTTCAAGTCGACTGGTGAGAGATATTGGACACTCACCCTCTCCAGAATGAAGAGTTAAAATTGCAAGTGGATAATGAGACTTATCTAAGACAGACCACTGGAGTTCAAACACCCAATGCACAGAAAGAGAAGGAATTGATTGGACAGCTCAGCTGAGATCAGTTGGGAGTCAAGAGTGGCTCCTCATTGCAGGAAGAGGGTAAATGAGTCCACACTCAGGAGTCCACAATCCCACTTCAGACTACCCTATTTCTAGCCATGTGAGAGTTTCTTTACCTATACAGGCTCTGACATAAATGTTGGCTGTGATCTGGAGATTTCACAAATGCGATGCTCCAGACAGGAAAGTTGCAATGGATCGCACACCCCCATCTCCCAAGGCCTAAGCCACAGCAGCATTGTACCACTATGAAAGCCCAGTCTCCACTGAATTGCATCCTATCCTGGGAACCAACATCCCCACACCTTCACAACTCATGAGCCCTCACTGACAACTTCTGGCATCCACCCAAGAGGCTCCAGTGATGCAATGCCACTGGCTGCTCCCAATGTTGCTGCAGGATCCTGAGCACTCTAGCTCACATAGAGTACTACTTTCCAGGGAAAGGACAGTGCGGCACACCAAGAAGGCTGCCCCTGGAACAAAGAGCAGAACTTCCAGAGCCTGAGAGTTTCCTGAATGAAGCTATGAATAACAAACCTGTCCCCATGATCAACATGGCTTCCGTGCAAGGGTGGGATTAATCCCCACCATGATGCAACATGGCAGCTACAGCTGCCTCTGGAGATGGAATAAGTGATTCTCAGAGCTGTCTGGCTAGGGCTGTGAAGAGCGATCCCACTCCCACCAGAAGCATGGCCTCTGTGCTCTACTGTGCGTTCTGAGTACAGAATCTCCATGCATGTCACTGCAACTAATGCTACTGTCAGAGACAGTGTGGACTCCCCAGAGCTGAGTGCTACCTGCAGGTGACTGTATGTTGTGACCCGACCCTACTCACACAAACAGCAGGACCTCTGTGCTCCAGCACAAGCCTTGAGGTCAGGCTTCCCATGCCCATTGTCACAGATCACTCTGTTTTGCCTACTACAGCCTACACACCTGCACACCACCAGGACCTCATGTCAGCTCACCCAGTGTGGTATCACCCACGCAGAGATCAAACACCCCTACCTGGCACCTGGTTATTTCCTTATCCTATACACCAACTATAGTATTTGTACACTTGCCCCTGAGGATCTGAAGTTGGGTTCATCCAGTCTGTCACCAACACCACTAGGTTTACTCACCCACATGCACTACTTATGGAACTGGAGGTCCAGCATGCTGAGCCCATCACTATAACTGCTAACATTAGTAATAACTGCCTGGGTTATCCTGCCACTGCTACTACCATCATCAATGCTGCCAATGATACTCAGGGGCCTGAAAACAAAGTAACCCATCCGGTCCTGGTCCTGGTCCTGGTACTACTGTCACTGCCAGTACCCAAGCAAGCTACTTGGAAGCCCAGGTATTTGTCCACCTGAACCTAACACTGGTGCCCACATGCACCACATAGTGGCTAAAGGCTATGTATTCTCAGCCTGCTCTCTACCACCACTAAGGCCTGAAGATTGGCCCACCTGGCAACCCCAGCAAAGACTTATCATCACTTCTATCATACTAACAACCACAACTAAGCAACTGGGGAATTTACAGATGCCATGGATACAGCCAAATAAATTATATGAAGACTAAGCTACTATGCAATGTAACCTGTTATGTACCCAGAATCAAAGCTAAAGTGTGCTTTCCAACCATCGCCATAGACATATATTCAAATAAAAGTCTTTCTATATGAGTAAATCCAAAAATTGGAAGAAGTAACTATTAAACCAGATGCACAGATATCAATGTAAGGCTAACAGAAACGTGAAAAAGAAAAGATGACACACCTAGGAATCCCAGTAATTCTCTAGCAATAGATTTTAACCATTAAGAAATTTATAAAATCTCAGAAAGCATAATTCAAAATATTGATTGAAGAATCTCAGAGAGGCCAGCAGCAATGGCTCACATCTATAATCCCAACACTTTGGGAGGCTGAAGTGGGTGAATTACTTGAGGTCAGGAGTTTGAGACCAGCCTGGCCAACATGGTGATACTCCATCTCTACTAAAAATACAAAAATTAGCTGGGTGGGTTTTACATGCCAGGAGACTGAGGCAGGAGAATTGCTTATACCTGAGAGGCAGAGATTGCAGTGAGCTGTGATAGTGACAAAGTGAGGCTCTGCCAAAAAAAAAAAAAAAAAGTTTCTCAGACAGATATAAGAAAATGTGTAAGATAAATAAGATACAAGAAAATACTAAAAGACAATAGAAAAAAAAATAAGAAAAACCATTCTGGATATGAATGAGATATTCACCAAACAGACAGATATTATAATAAAGAAATAAATAGCAAACATGGAACCAAAAAATGAAACACAAAATACATTCAAAAACTTCAACAATAGACTAGATCAAGCAGAATAAAGCATGTCACAATCTGAAGACAGGTTTTAAGAAACAACCAGGTAAAACAAATATAAAGAAAAATAAATAAATAATAATAAACAAAACCTAGGGGATATATGATACATCATCAAGTAACCAAATATTCTAATTTTGAGGTCCCAGAAGTCCAAGAAGAAACTAAATGTTAGAAAACCTATTCAACAAAACAATACAGGAAAACTTCCCAAGCCTGGCAAGAGATTTAAGTATCCAAATTGAAGAATCCCAGAGATCCTCAAAGAAATACCCTTCAAAAAATTATTATACAAAACACATTGTGGTAAAAACGTCAAAAGTCAAAGACAAATAGATTCTAAAAACAGTAATAGAAAAGTGTTTAGTCACCAATAACGGAATCCCTGTCAGATTGACAGCATATTTCTCAGCAAACACCTCACAGGCTAGGGAAGAATGGGAAATTAAAAGAAATGATACATTCAAAGTACTAAAATAAAAAGAACTGTCAATCAAAAATACTATATCCAGTAAAATTATCCTTCATAAATAAAAAAGAAATAATGACTTTCCTAGAAAAGTAAAAGCTGACGGAATTTATCACTACTTGAGTAGCCCTACAAGAAATGCTTAAGGGAATCCTAAGGCAGAAGTGAAAGAATGATACCTGCTATTATGAAAACACACTAAAAAATAAAACTCATTAATAGAGCAAACATGCAAACCAGGAAAAGACTCAAGTGGTACCATTATAGAAAACCACAAAACCACAATAATAACTAAGAAATAAAGGAAAAAAAGATATACAAAACAACCAGAAATCTATCAACAAAATGATAAGTATAAGCCCTCACCCAAAAAGAATAACCTTGAATGTAAACAGATTAAGCTTTGCACTCAAAATATATAGACTGCCTAATGGATTTAAAAAATCATGACTCAACTATGAAACCCACAGGAAACCCATGCCACCTGTAAAGACACATACAGAATAAAAGTAAAGGGTTGGAAAAAGGTGTTCCATGCAACCGAAAGTGAGCAGGAATAGCTATACTTATATAAAGCAGACTGTAAGGCAAAAACAGTAAAAAGAGTCAAAGAAGGACATTACATGTTGATTAAAGAATCAATTCATGAAGAGGATATAATAGTTTGAAAGATATATGCACCCAATACTGGAGCACCAAGACATATAAAGCAAATACTAGATTTAAAGGGAGAGGTAGATGTTAATACAACAATAGTTGGAGACTTTAAAACCTGACTTTTATCATTAGATGTTATCTAGACAGATAATTAACACAGAAAAATTGGGTTTTAAATTGCACATAAACCAAGTGGACCTAACAGACGTTTACAGAACATTTCATCTAACAATTACAGAACGTACCTTCTTCTCATCAACACGTGGAACATTCTTCGGCTTAGAACATATGATAAAACACAAAACAAGTTTAAACAACTTTTTAGAAATAAAATCATATAAACACAGATATCAAATCATCCCTGACCAAAGTGAAATAAAACCAAAAATCAATAAAAGAGGAACTTCGGAAGTTATAAAAATACATGAAAATTAAACAACATGCTCTTGACCATTCAGTCAAGGAAGGAATTAAGAAAGGAAATTGAAAAAAATTCTTGAAACAAATAAAAATTAAAGCACAACATACCAAAACTTATGGATATAGCAAAAACAATGTCAACAGGAGAGTTTATAGGAATATATGCCTACATAAGAAAAGTTTCAAATAAATAATCTAATTATATACCTCAACAAAATGAAAAGTTGTTTTTTTAAAAAAAGCTGACAAAATTGATAAACTACTTGGTAGACTAATAAATTACATAAACACTCAAATAAACAATATCAGAGACAAAAAAGGAGACATTTCAACTGATACCACTGAAATACAAAAGTTATCAGAGACTACTATAAACAACTGTTCTCTCACAAACTAGAAAACCTAGATAAAATGGGTAAACTATTGGAAAAATACAACCTACCAAGATTGAATCAGGAAGAAAAAGAAAATCATAAGAAAGAATGAGATTAACTCAGTAATTAAAATGTCTCATAACAAAGAAAAGTTTGAAAACAGATGGCTTCACTGTTGATTTCAGTCAAACCTTCAAAGGAAAACTAACATGAATTCTACCCAAATTATTTGGAAAAAAAATTAAAGAGAAGGGATTTCTTTCTAACTAATTATATGAGGCCACCATTTCTCTGATACCAAAATCAAATAAGAACACAATACACAAAATGAATTACATTCAAGAACAAATCAAAAAGGTAACACATGCTAATCAAATGGGATTTATTCCAGGAATACAAATATGCAAATGTGAAAATCAATAAACATAACACATTACATCAAAAAATGAACGACAAAAACCATGTGATCATCTAAATAGAATCAAAAAAAGTATTTGATAAAATGCCACACTTATGCCAAAAAGCCTCAACAAATAAGGCATACAGAAAAATACCTCAAAATAAAACAGCCATGTATTATACAACAAAGCCATAGTCAGTATCATGCTCAATGAGGAAAACCTGAAATCTTTTCCTCTAAGAACTAGAAAAAGACAAGGATTCCCACTTTCACCACTCCTTTTCAACATTGTACTGGAAGCTTAATCAGAGCACTAGGAAAGATAAAGCGATAAGAAACATCCAAATTGGAAAAGAAGTTAAATTGTCACTCTGCTGATAATATGATCTTGTATCTGGGAAAACCTAAAGACAGCACCAAAAAAATTCTTACACCTAATACATAAATTCAGTAAAGTTGCAGGATAAAAAATTAACTTGCAAAAATTTCTAGTATTTCTAAACACCAACAATGAAATATTTGAAAAAGAAACCAAGAAGGCAACTCTATTTACAATGGCTGCAAAAATATATCCAACAATATATTTAAGTAGAGAGTTGAAATACCTCTATAAGAAAAACTACAAAACACTAATGAAAGAAACTGAAGAAGACAACGCAAAAACAAATGGAAAGACATCTCATGATCATAGATCAAAAGAATTAATATTGTTAAAATGACCATACTTCCAAGGCAACCTACAGACTCTACACAATTCTTACCAAAATACCAACATTATTTTTCACAGATAAAGAAAAACAATCCTAAAGTTTGTATGAAACAAAAAAGACTCAAAAAGAACAAAGCTGGAGGCAACACAATATTTAACTGAGCAAAAAGATCAAAGCAAAAAGAACAAAGCTGAATTAAAAGCATAGCATCTACAAACAATTCCTGGACATCAATAAAAAGAGAGGAAAAACAATTCTTAAAAATGGAACAAAGGATACCAATAGCTAGTTCCTAGAATGAAAAGCCTGCATGGATATAAATAAATCAATAACAAAAGAACAACATAAATATGACACAATGCTCAAACTCATTGGTAATCAGAAAATTGTCCAAAAAAAAAAAAAAAAAAAAGCAATGAAGAGGCATCTGTAAACTGTAAGAATGATCAAATTTAAAAAACGGGCAATACAAAAGTAAATAAATGAAGTTTGAAAATGTAACATTAGTACAAATAGGTAAAGCTATTCTAACAGGAATGAAATCTGGTGCTAATTAATGAAATTAAGTATTATATATATACTATATACATACACTTAATATATAGGGGAAGAAAATGAGAAACAAACAAAATACAGCTATTCTGTCTTAACAGCAAAAGCAAACTAGAGAGACTGTAAAAAAAAATAACCACAGTAGTTACCAGCTAATCATTAGAATTTTCTGAGCATTAAGTCTGCATTTGTAGGTACATATCTATATATTTAATTTCTAGTCACCACCTTTGGGTATATAGCCTAGAAAAAATTCCAACATGGCTCCACAGGGAATGTATGCAAGGACACTAATCAAAGAATTATTTATGTTAGAGGGAGTTGTAGGTAACCCAAATGTTCATCACCAGAGAGATGCATACCATAAGTATATTAAGAAATAATCTGCAACAGTTAGAGCAGTGGAACAGATGAACACAAAGCAATATGAGCAGATCCTCACAACAGAGTACTGCATGTATAAAGTCAGAGTGAATTTTAAGTAAATGTAAAATACAAAGACACACAAAAAAGCATAACATATTACACATGGATAGGCACGTTTCTAAAGACTGGTCAGAAGATTAGAGTGGACAGTTATGGGATGCAGAGAATGGGTATTAAAGAGAAATACATATAAAATAAACACATTGGAAGTGAGAGCATAGGAATTTACTTGAGCACCATTCAAAATAAGTAGTACTAATTAAAACACAGAGGACTATTAAGCAATATGGTATTCTAAAGTAAATAACTACATCTGATACACAGACTTAATGCTTGGAAAATTCTAATGATTAGCTGGTAACTACTGTGGCTATTTTTTTAATCTCTCTACTTTGCTTTTGCTATTAAGACAGAATAGTTGTATTTTGTTTGTTTCTCATTTTTTTCTTTCCCTGACTTAATTTTGTGTACAGTGCATTCCTAAGAGCAGTGTTCTTTCTTCACATAGCATTTTTTTTTTTTTGCAGTCAGCCTTAAGACAGTAAATTTATTTCTTAGTATATATAACCTTTTTTGGGAGGCTTGAACACTTAAAATGTGTTCAAATCCTTCTGTTAGTTCTACAAACATGCGGTAAAGGTGACTTAGTCAATTTTGTCTGATCTGCTATAGGGACCTTGGACATACACTTAATAATCATGAAAATAAGTGAAATTTTATTTAATGTGCTGGTGACACCTTTGTTAAGACATTGACCTTGGCTGAGAATATATTGAAGGTCATATTGTTATTCCTAAATTTTAAAATACTATAGAAAAATTATTTTAAAACGTTTGCTATAATTTAATTTACATCTATATTTTAAACTCTTTAGCCATTTTTTTTCTTTAGATTCCCCCTTCTGGATTTCAGATTATAACCCAATGTTATTGGTTTAATAATAGTAAAGTATGATGGCAGGACACTTAAGAAATGCCACTATATGTGAAACAGAATGTAATGTGATTTTAGATCTGGAAATTGCTGGTGGTGAGTGGAGTGCGAATAAATATCAAATGTCTCCTCTTTAGCACTAAATGTAAAATGTTCCAAATCATCTTATCCAACTCTAGATGTTAACTTAAATGTAAATGCACATATTGAATGCAATAGTGGAATAGCAAACAGAATTCATAACAGAACAAGTAATATGATTGGGGATGCTGTTTTACTGTATTTTTTAATGCCAAGAAATAGCAAATTGGTCTTTAAGAACATATACCATAGGGTACTTGGAGGGCTAGAAAAGATAAAGCTGCACTAACGCTAACCTGGATTGCTTTTAAATTTCTATATTGTAACACAGGAAGGTAAGGTAAGAACTTTGCTTAGGCAGCTACTAAAACAGAATCTAACACACCAGATCGTAACAGTTAATATATCTAAGTGCTTCAGAGTATACTTTCAAGTCTATCTGCCCACTTGCTAAGATGTCCCTACTGAGAGGAGTTCACTCTCTTGATTTGGAGACAAACAATGATTAAGACCATGGAGGGAGTCCTATTATGCCTTATGAGATTCAGTGTTTTACAAAATAATAATTGCTATGTTTTGTCTCAGTCAGACATTTGACAAGTTTGTAGACTCCCCAAAGATTTTTGTATTAGGATTATATAGAGATCTAACTTTTACAAACAAAATTATTCATCAGATTCTGAAGCAGAAGTATAGCAATGAGAATCTTTTAAGATCTCATCTTGAAGAAAACAATCTTATACTCAAAGCACTCAAAATTTTTGTTTTCCTCCGTCATTTACTGCTCTATATTTTGTCATTATTTTCTCAAGTAGACTAAAGCTTCTCTCAGTAAAATGTTGAGTATATCAGAATTAATCCTTAAATATCCCTTGATACGGTTCAATAAATTGTGGAATATATCCAAACAAGATAATAGCTTGGCATTTTAAAAAGACTATGTAGATCTATCTATTTGTGTTACACATGTCCTTTAAAACTTAGAAGAATGCACATTGTATGACTTGTACTGGGTTTAAAAAAATAGATCTGTATATTCACCTATAGATAAATGTAGGAAAAAAGATATACTTTTCACTTATGTGCTATTCTAGAAAGATGAAAAAGGTACATGCCTATTACAGTAGTAAATATGAAAAAGAAAATGTTGATGGTGAATAAGTTTGAGAATTAAAATTAGGGTCTGCAAAATGGAAAGGAAACATATTTCCTTGTCATTTTGTTTCATTTTATACTGTTTGATATTCTACGTAAGTGATTTTTTAAAATTAATTATTTAGATTTGCCGAACAATGAGATTATGGGCTATTTTAATTTGATTCTCTGTACTTAAAAATAACATGAATTAAAATTTTAAGTAAAATAACAAATAAGGCAAGAGACAAGCAGAAAGGGAAGAAGGAAAAAGAATGAAAGAGAAAGATACAAGAAAGAGGGAAAGGAACAGACAGGAATGTAGAGGCAAATGTAGGTTTCAAAAATTCTCTAAACCACTGATACCCCAGGCCTGTCATTAGAACAGAACTATCGAGTTAAATGTTATTGATTCCTATCCATAATCTCATGTCAACTTGTTTAATCTTTTGATGACTTCTCACCAAAATGTGAAATATCTGACGATTTCTTTTACATAAGCTACTGCAAGAAGTCTTACAAGCCTTTTATTTAAATATACAGTAGCAAAGCTTTTGTAATTAAGTGTTCAGCATTGGTTAACAGGAAATAAAGAATCTTGAATGGTGCAGTATTTTAAACACCATTATGCTTGTAAAATCACTGTTTAGTTTTCCAAATAGACATCCCTTTTTAAAATGAAATTTTATGATAACATTTGCTTTAAAAATCTGCAAATTACTTTTGTGAGAAAAAATATTAATAGACTTTAATGCCTAATTTTGATGTTTATAATCAAAAAATCACCTGCTTACCTAACTTTTAAATTACTTTATATGTCTCTATAAATTGGGAAGATTTTCTTCAAGCAAGGCATATAAAATACATTAATATAAGTATATATTTTTGATCCAGAAATGTAACCTAAATGATATAGTCAATTATATATTTTCAAAAGCACAGGGAAATTTATCACACTGTTGCTCAGAATATTGACTATTTGGAAATGACCAAAATATCTAACAATTAAGATTGGTTTTAGAATGTACACTTGGAAAAATTCTGCAGTCATTATAATTTAATAAACATAGAGCCATATGTGTTGTCAGATAAATTCATAATACATTTTGACTTGAAGAAAACACCATAAAAAATGCATGATTTATTTTTTACAAATTATTCTATTTTTCGCTACAAGCAAATGATATGTGCATAAAAACTGAAAAAGTATGCATTTATCTTATTTCTTAATGTCTGTTTCTAATCAGTAGAATTAAGTTTTTCTTTTTTAATATATGTATTATATTATTATTCAACAATAAGCATTTACTATTTGGGTAGTAGAAATACGATAGAAATAAATAAACTATAAAATGCAATTGAAATTGTTTTACCACATCTTTGAAACTAAATATGATTTTTACTTTCTTCACTCCTGAAGTCTCAACTCAAGCATCACCTCCTCTGAGAGGCTGTGTTAAAGTATTTTGCAGTTTCACTTTATCATACTGCTTTGAATCCAATTTGTATGTCCTTATTTTTTAATAATACCTGTCAAAATGTGCATCAGCATTTAAAAAGAAGTCTACTTCTCCATTAAATTCCTCGAAAGCTGGGACTATTTCCATTGCCTGTGAACAATCTGACAATTATCATTTTTTCAGTGTGGTTTAACTTAAATCCAAAAAATATAAGAAAGAAAAGTTTTAAAATACCTATAAACCAATCCATATGAGATAAACTGGTCAACCTATAACTATACATGTAATCTGCCTGTAAATAACTGCTACAAGGAAAAAAATCTCCTTTAAAATGTACAATGCTCAAAAGCTATCAGTCATCAGGCAGTTTCTGGGGATTTTAAATTCACAGTGCTAGGATAAGAAGGATACAATTGTTTATTAATAGCTGTGAGTGCAAGATGGAATTCAATCCATTATTGATGAAACAGACCAATGATCAATAAATGCAACATTGGAGATATTTTTGACATACCGCTTTTAAGTTTGCAACCACTGAGCCAGTCATTTGCCTATTGCTCTCACATCTATTCTCAGTCTTTCACTTTGCTTTGTATCTCAAAGAACCACATTTATGCAGACTCCTTTGCCAACTGACTCAGAGTTAGGTTTAGCAAGTTGCAGGCACAGGGAGGAAATGGAGAGAAACCAAAATATATCTTTCTTGCTCTGCTACTGATGTCATAAGTGTCTAGGTCTCTTCAGTGGCTCCAGCTCCTGCCAGACTGTTTCTCTCCCCATGCTCATTGCAGCCACATGGCAACCTCCGCCTTGATTCTAGATCCTATAGAATGATCCTGGCTTTCAGGTTATAGTTGCATCATTTTTATCAATTTCTCTCAGCCCTGGGGGTGAAATCTACTTCCTGCTGTTTACTAGTCTTTAGCTTGATTCACTAGTTCTTTATCTCTTATATCACACATATAATCAGTTTCTTGCATCAAATTCTGTGTTTCAAATAGCTAGAGTGTTTTTTTCTTGTCTGGATACCTTTCAATACAACAATCAAGATTTCTTTCAAGTTACAATGGAAGCTGGTGTGCAAACTGCCTTTTTGAAAAGCAGTGTTTAGTAACAAATCCAGTTTACCTGGTATACCTGCTTTAGAAACCTCATTTTTAAATGTAAATACAATTACATGTACAATTGTTCAAGGACTTTTGCAAAACGTCTGATGAAACTCATTTTAGTTAGTACTTGCTTGCTAAAATACAATAGCAATTAAGAATAATTTAGCATGCCCTTAGTACATGTTACTTATGAGAATTATTTATCAAAGTATGCTCATTTTATATATAGTGATACGTATTGTACTTATTTATACAATTGTCTTAAATAATGGGTAGCTGTAGACACAATGAGATTGAGGGATTTGTTTCCAATTCCTCTTCTTTTTCATATTGATAAAGGCCTTTGTCTCAACCACCTAAATGAAATGTCCCCTTCCAGATTCCTGCCTAGGTTTGGCTTTCATCAACAATACTATGTAATTCCTTTATCCTTTTTTGGTTATCACTGATTCACACTTCATGGACCACTTAATGGTATGTCACCAATTATTATAACTACAGGGTACTCCAGTTCTCTGTGTAATAGTGCAAAGTAAATTATTTATCCAGTGTATTAAGGAAACTATAAATATGTGTTCCAATTTACTACCACTAAATCCTGGCTATACAGGAACCTTAAGGGGTTAAAACTCTCTTGATCATATCCTAGTTAGGCTTTTCTGAACTCTTTTCAATTAGGCCATGACACTTGGGCTTCCACGTTCATCTCTGCTTGGCCCAGTTTTACAAATAATCTTGTTCAATCAGTGTAGCAAAACTCCCCAGCCTTTGATACATAATCAAATTCCTAATGCCCCCACCCTCAATATCTTATCACCCAGCCTTCATATCTCCTTCAGCAATTATGCTGTCAAGTTCGTTTAACCAGAATCCTCCTTACCCATGATGCTGCTTCTTAGTAATTTTCTATCCACTGACCCCCACTAGGATATAAATCTCCACTTTACTTTGTTTTATTTGGAGTTGAACCCAATCTCTCTTTTCTACCACCAAACCGCATTGTATTAGCTCCCCTTGAATAAATTCTGCCTTACCATTCTTTAACAGGTGTCAAGAATATTCATTTTTAATGAAGGAGCAGTAATTTCTTTTATTGCTCTGCAGACATGGCTGGTGGAGTTACCTGGTTATTGAGAATGACTTTTTCAGTTCTTCCCAAGCTGCTGTCATGAATCAACTTTAACTTTTCAAAAATGCTGTTTGAGGGTGAAACAAGCATTTTCAAATTTTTCTCTCTAAAACACACACTTTCACATCACTCAGAAGCATTACTCCTTTGACACTTTCTGTGAAGCCTATCTTTCTAATATTATATATATATATATACTTGGTAAATATTTCAGCTTGAACAAAATGGCTGGCATTTAAAAGTTTTGAGTACAAATCCTAGATGGTTATTGTGTTTTATGATTACTTTTTGACAGTTTCATGTCAAGATAGAAGTTATCAAGTTGTACCTCTAAATGATTTTATAAACCAAATTTATTCCCCCCACCTTTTTTAAAAATAATTATGACTTTGTCTTGAAAGTTCTCTGCACCTCTGGAGTCTTGTGGAGTTGTAAATTTGGCAGAGCAATTCTAATACCCTGATTATCTTCTTCATGGATTCTGAGACTATTATTCCACATACCTGAGAAGGGAGGGGAACATTCTTATGCCTCTGTCGACTTCTCATGTTGAATGATTAGCTGTATGACACGCCAGTTTGACCTTTCTTAGTCTGCATTTGGAGGAGCAGTAAAAAGGCAAGTGGCTTAGGAACTGAAATACTCACAAGCTGTCAACAGGAGTTATAAACCCATAAAAAGATGAGCTTTAAGAACAGATTGTGATATGCAAGAAGGCATTCGTTCACCAAGGAATAGTAAAATTCGGAGCCACAAAAAATTGGGTCCTACTCTCAACTCTGCCACTACCGCAGTTACCTTAAAGAAGTAGATGTTCTTTTCTCAGCCTAAATTTCCTTATCTGCAATTTTAGGGGAATTATTTGGATACAATGTTATGGTGTGACATTTTAAGGATGAGAAACCTGAAAAGTCCTTCTAGCCTGTCTTCTTCAACCATCTGCTTTCAAAATCCTTCACAGTTTGAACATTTTAAAGTCCAAATAATTGTGTGATGATGACGAAATTCAACTATGACAACTTCCACGGGTTGCATTTCATATTTACTTAAATGTAAAGGTAAATGTAGAACATGATCACATACACACACACAGCAGGGTTAGAAATAACCTAAGAAGAACTGTAATCATTGCAGCAGGAGTTTTAGACGAAGTTAGGGATCTCTATTCAGAGACATCTAACAATAACTGAGAAATTTTGCCACCTGAAATAATCCTGCCAAATGAGTGTGAATTCTTGGCCCTGAGAGACTGCTTAAACACCGAAGTCCAGTCTAGTCATATAAGTTAACTCCTTCATGGCTGTTGGACTACAATGATTAATTTCAAGCCAGCAAATTTGACTCTAATTTATTCATATTTCTCAAGTATGTAGAAAATATCATTTTACAAGTGGATTTAAGAACTGATCCTGTCTTCTCTGCAGTAAAATATTTTGCATTGTAGGTTAAAACTTAAGAATCATTAATTTTAGGATTTGTATATGGTTATCTTTACCTGTATGTGTATACGTGTATGTATTTTTAAAAATATAATTTGGTGCTGCGTTCATGTAATGACAAAATGATATGGTATGAAAAAGAAAAATCAACTAAATCATTACTGGGATCACAGAGGCAAAGCATATTTATGCATATTTATTATTCAAATATTTCATATATGGATAAAATATTTCATATATTTATATGCATATGAATATATATAAATACTTTAAATAGATGAAGTATTTCTTGTAGTAGACAAAGGAATATGACTCAACATAAAAAGAAGATGCAAATAAATGTTAGTAAAACCCAGATATCAAAAGAATCTTTGTATTTTATAAGTTCACACTTATATGACATAAATTTTTAGATATTAATCTAATATTATGCCATCATAACCCCAAAGTTTTTCTTTTGTTTTTTTATTATACTTTAAGTTCTGGGATATATGTGCAGAATATGCGGGTTTGTTACATAGGTGTACATGTGCCATGATGATTTGTTGCACTCATCATCTTGTTATCTACATTAGGTATTTATCCTAATGCTATCCCTCCCCTATAACCCCACCCCTCAACAGGCCCAGGTGTGTGAATTTTTCATATAAGGAAATGTGTTTTTTTATAGCATTATTTGTCAGCTGCAATAAGAAAGTCTTAAATGCGTCTTTTTGTTGTTTTTGAAAACAACTATTGCAACTGCATTTCGTCTATTTTGGCAAGTAGCTTTTATTAAACACTCATGGGGAATTTTACTGAATTTAGTTAAATTATGTGTTATTTCTTTCATAATCATTGACACAAATTTGACTTTCTTTGAAACAATTTGACTTTCCTTGAAATGAATGTACATGCATCTTTAAGTAAAGATGAAGTTGGGGTGTAATGCGCAAAGCCCACTTAATAATTTACACGGCGTTTTCCATTTTTTTCATTCACTATCTGAGAGATTATTGATGAAGATCAACATGGAAGGGAAATTGTATAATCAAATTTCCTTAAAAGAATGTCATTGCTAGTGAAAGACAGGATGGATGACACAAAGAATCGATCATAACCCTGATATATACATTTCCCAGATATAAGAAGGTTGCCAGGAAGTTAGAATTATGAACTTCCTTTTTTTTTTGAATTTGTAATAGTCACTAACAGTCAAGTTAAGAGGATTGGAGAACTCTCAGGATCAGGTCATTTTGAAAGAGTTTGCATGATTTTCATGTCTTTAGGAATACAAAGACTAATGTAACATAGGAAAACTTACAAGTTATAATCATGATTATAAGTGACCAGTGGTACATATAATGATATGTTTGTAGTTTATAGTTATACAATGTAGAAATATTAAAATGTACAATAGAAATGGCCAAAAAGCTTAAATTAAAATAGAAAATGCTTTTCTTCAAACTTACTAAATTTTACAATTTATGTTTTCACAGTTTCTCCATGCCCAAATATATACTATTGCTTTACTGCTTTTTAACCTGCCACAATTATACTTATTACAATGTAATATTATCTGATGTCCATTGTCTCTACTTCTATCAAATAATCAATACGTGTGGACTAATTTGAAAATTATGCTTTTATCCTATAATAAATTCTAGTAAATAGCTGAATATGCTACAGTATTTTTTATATTCATTGTCTTGTTTTGCACCTAATGTGTACTAGAATCACTTTGTTTTGATAACTGTGGCTTTATAGTTCATGTTTTTCTCTGATAAAATATCCTACAAAATCACCTCACCTCCAATTATGAATTCATAGCTTTAAAAATATCCTAGTTATAGCCACAAATTGACAAATTTTAGAATAAATTTGCAAAATTACAAAAAAAAACATGCTTGACGTTTTCATTGGCATCAACTTATATTTACTGGCTAATGTATAATGTAATGCAATGGTATCTTTACAGTAATGAGTCCTCCCAGTTCAGAGAAGATCTGACTCCTCATATAGTCAAATATCCTTTTATTTTCTTAGTAGAATTCTTACCCCTATTGTTATATGGTCTCCATGCATTTATTGTAAATTTTGTTTTTAAGTGTTTTCTTTTGTGTTATAATTAAGAATATCAATTTCTACAGATGTATTGAGCTGCTTAATAAAGTCATTGATTACATATATTATTTAGAGACTAGCTATTATGCCAAACCCTGATTTTATTTTCATTCATTACCAGATTATTTTGGGGAGACTTTTAGGAATATAGTGATATCAGCTACAAATAATGGTAATTTGCTTTATGTTTTCTTCTATATCTCTTCTTTGAGTTTTTTCACAAATTAAGTTGGCACCAGTTTTAAATGATGTTAAAAAATAGTGTCTGGAGCCTCTTTTCTTCTAACTATGAAAATCCATGCATAATTTCACTGTCAAGCGTGAGATTAGCTGTTAGTTTGACATAAATAATGCTTTGCCTAATTAAGTAATGTTTTATCCTAAAATTTTGTTAGAAATGAGCACTGAATTTGTGATTTTTTAGCCACTATTGAGATGATATTATTCTTTCTACTTTATTATGAATTATAGTAATTGTTGTCCTATTTTGACCTAAATGTGACAGAGGTTAACTTTCCTTTTACTGTAAATAAATAGTCATAAAACTTCATTTCACATTACCTAGAGGGTTCAGTGGATTTCCTAACATTCTATGAAGTCTCAGGGACTAGTGTTATTCCTAGTCAACTTTAGTATTAATTTTCAACTTTTGAGAAATTTTCTCTTCTTTTTATGGCCCATTTACTGTTTGCTTATTTGTTTCTATACCCAATTCCAAAATGACCCAAATATGGAAGACCTTTATATGTTTGTTTCATAATTTAATTCTTTCTTTTATATTTTTATTTATCATTTTTCTTCCTGTGACAATATTTATTATTTCGGTTTAGCTTTGCTTCTTCAGGCTTCTGGATTCAAATGGGTGTGTTACAGAACTAGAGTATGCTACAGCTGTAGAAGCATTGTGAAACATGTTCCATTTAGCTTTCTCTTGGACAGGGTGCTTATTTTTCCCTTCCAACTCTCCGTGTGCTAATAATTGTCAGGGTTTGGTGTGCAGCTAGAGGTGAGTTCAGGTTAGCTTCAGTCTGTACAAAAGCTTTGATTTCTATTGGGCTCAATACTCCTCCTCTTTCTCTGAATAATTATTTTCCAGCCATTTCAATCTTCTTTCTGTTCTTACTTTGTTTCTGTTCCAAGAATTTTTACCTTATTTCTCTGTCTATAATGCTCTTCCAAAAAATATTAGCACAGTTAACCTCTCATTAGTTGCTTTATGTCATATCTCACCTCCACAAAAAAACCTTCTTGACCACAACATCTCAAGTTTTGTAACACTCCCATCACTAACCACTGATTCTCTGTAACATTATCATTTTCTTTTCTTCAAAGCACTTTAACATTATTTGAATTATCTCATTAACAGAATCAGTTATTTTTTATGAGCCGCAGCCCTCATCACCACTTGAGGTAAGAATGTAAGGGATGTGAGAGAAAAGACATTTTCTAAATTGTTCACCATAATATCCTTAGTTCTAAGGATACTGGTGTTTTTCTTCCAGGAAATGAGAGTTTGTTAGACTTTCAACTAATTCAAATCTCTTTCACTTATATGTAATAAAAAAAAGAAAAAATGTGATTTTTTGGGGAGTAACATGGTTGTATATAATATGCTATATTTATTTCATGGCAAACATTGGATATTGATATGCAAAATTAACTAATAGGTTATAATTTTGGTATAACACAGTCAATGATAAATAGTAATATGAAAGTTTCTTTTTTGTACATTTATTTGGCACATTTTCATTTCTCTTCTATTAGGCACAATAAGAAAACAAAAAATTAAGGAGCTAGAAAAGTGACTGCCAAAGACACAGGAGACATCATTTCACTGTACCTGAGATTACATATCTAATCCATTTGGAATATTTAAAAAATATATTTACTGAAGTATTAGAGTGAAATCAACTATTTGTATACAAAGTCTTAACATCTTCAGCCATATCAAGAATTAGATCTGAAATGTATATATATGTGATATATATGTGTGTATATAGACATATGTAATGTGATTATATACAATACAATCTTATGTATACATGCATAATGTGATATTTTTTAGTATATAATCTGAGTATATATTAGATTATATATATTTGTGTACTTATATAATCACATTATGCATGTATTTTTCTTTTGCTGCATTTTAGTAAATGTATTTTTAATTTTCAATAAATAAATTTTTAATTTGCTCTATTATAAACCATGCACACATGGTTTAAAAGAGAATACTAAAATA
Organism: Cacajao melanocephalus; assembly: GCA_963573385.1. Classification (NCBI taxonomy): domain Eukaryota; kingdom Metazoa; phylum Chordata; class Mammalia; order Primates; family Pitheciidae; genus Cacajao; species Cacajao melanocephalus. Next base: position 27,623 of record CAUYLG010020228.1, on the reverse strand, counting down.
TTTGCCTCATAATAAAACCTGTACTTTGAAAAATATTTAATATTTCTTTTATCCTAAATTTTTTAAATGATGTGAAATAGTTTGTCTTTGTAGATACAGGATAAGTTTATTGGAATTACATTCAGGAAGCAGTACTTCACAGACAAAGGCTGGCACAAATTGCCAGCAGTAGAGTAGCTGGTAAATATAATTTTTCTTCACCATTTTCCACTCCCTAACCTCCAAGGTAATAACAGAGCAAAGTATTCAAAGATGCACAGGTTAAATGTAATAGTAATAGAGAAAAATTCCAACATAAAAGCAGTTTTCAGAGAGTACCAAAATATGTAATACTTAAAGATCTTGTACAAACAAAAAAATACTGCTAATATTTTATCACATATTGTTATTGCTTGCCCCATTTTGTTTCATTAAATTGAAGTTTTAGGGACTTCTATCAAATCTTCCAAACAATTTGATGGTAAATCCATAGATCTATGGAGCCCTTGAAGAAGGATGGAAAAGGCCATGAGAAAATTATTTTCTGCAACTAATATTCCAAATGAGAAGCAAATTAAATATCCTAAAACTATGAAATTATATTCTAGCATATACGGAAAAGGTTGTATTAAAAGGGGTCATTTGAGCTATATCTTGGAAAGTGGATAATGATCAGAGAATTTTCTGAGACCTAAATTCTAGAATACCCAAGCAGTAACAATAATTGTTTTAGATGTTGCATTTCTGTGCACCTCTGTGTTTCTTCTCTTTTCTTTGCAATTATTATCAAGCCATGAAAAAGTTGTTCTCAGATGTCCTTGATAAATTAGTGCATACAGTATGTATCTTACAAAGCCTGCAACAAAACAAAGCACTTTGATTAAGGCAATGGTAATATCATTTTTTAAAATATTTGCTGGAATGTAACCTAAATCATTTGATTATTTACATCTTTTGACCAAAGTACTCACAATCATTTATCACGTAACATTTTGAATATTGTTAGGAAATAATGAAGGAAAGCATTATAAAATAAACACAAGAAAAACTTTGTAGTTAGGTTAAATTCATGCAATGAAAAGCAATCTTGTTGGAGCTCAAGCTGAGTTATTTAGGTCACCAACTGGCTTGATGATTCTGCATAAGCTAAAAACTTCTTTTCTTTTCTTTTCTTTTCTCTTTTTTTTTTTTTTTGACAGAGTCTCGCCCTATCACCAGGCTGGAGTGCAGTGGCGCGTTCTTGGCTCACTGCAACCTCCCTCTCCCGAGTTCAAGTGATTCCCCTGCCTCAGCCTCCAAAGTAGCTGGGACTATAGGCGTGCACCACCACACCTGGCTAATTGTATTTTAGTAGAGACGGGGTTTTGCCATGTTGGCCCAGATTATCTCAATCTCCTGACTTCGCAACCTGCCCTCCTCCGCATCGCAAAGGGCTGGGATTACAGGCGTGAGCCACTGCGCCTGGCCTAAAAAAGTCCTTTCTTAATCTTAGTATTTACAGCTGAAGATTTACATCGATGGTTCTCAAACTTTAGTCTGCACTACTGGAATAACTAGACTTTTTAACACACAGATTCAGATTACTCTTTCAGTAAGTCTGGGGCAATGTCCAATAACAACTCAAATAATGTTATTGTTGCTGATCTTGAAACCACACTTTTTAAGAAGTGCTAATGTGTAAGATCACAAGCAAACACACACCATTTTCCAAGAGTCAAATTTCTCTATTAGAGAATTTATAATTAAACTTAATTGCTTTTGACTTGACATCTTATATGTTGGATGTACTTCTCTTATTTTGAAACATAAAAAGATGTATCATTCATTACTCAAATTTCAAAAGGTAATAGTACAGATAACACTGAGTAGCATAAAATGACCATATATAATTAGTAAATTTATCTATTAAAAAAACCTCTGTTAATTTTCCAATTTCAACATTATTATATGAATAGACACGATTTAAATCAATGAAGGGATCTTGACAACCAATGCCATTCCTTCATTTGTTATGAAAATAGAGTAACATTTTTGGACTACTTTGTCTATGCTCATAAGTTTGGCTAGTACTTTAAAGGCACCACCTTATTTAATCTTTATAAAAGCCTATTATGTGAGTTCTAATTATTACTGTTTTAAGAAAAGTAATAGAAATTTAAAAATGTGACAAAACATACCCATTTTTGTTCACATAGAAAGTAGTAGACCTGGCATGTAACTCGGGCAATTTGACTCCATATATCACACTCTAGTATGTAGCAAAATTTAATGACAATCTTGCTAATGAATAAGTGGCTTGAAAAATATTATAATATATAAGTCTATGTATGAAGCATATTTTTTTAGTTGATTTCTTGCTGAATCAGCCATGATTAGGTTGTACTAAAAGTAGCTAAAGAATAAAAAACAACATTGGCATAATAAAATATAACTTTTTTTTTTCAGCTTTTAGACATTCAAAAGAGTAATACTGGAGATGTAAAGATGCTTCATGCTGTCAAGGACTCACACTTATTATGTCTTATTTTTCTACCTTATTCAGCTTCAATTCCCAAAGTTACCTAATGGTCCAAGACGGCTGCTAGAGCCTCATCTAGTTTTATCTATATCATGGCCAAATAGAAGTGGAAAACAGGAAGACACATGAACTCTCATTAAAACACTTCCTAGCTGATGTACTAAGCAATTCCATTTATAGCCTATTGGCCAGAACTTAGTTGCAGGGCCATATCAAGTTGCACCTTGGCAATTCAAGAAAATCCTGCAAGTCTCTGCCAAATTGGTTGACCAGCAATCGATGAGTCATGTCAGAACCACAACTGGATTTTAGTCAGGCACGATTGGCTTTTCACATTTTACCACCTAGGATGATTTGAATTTTGACATAGTATTAAATATTCATCATATAGTTTTCTCTTTCTGAGCCCAGAGGATGATTACATTTCCCCGACCCATGTGAAGTTAGATTAGGTATAAATGACTCAGAATTAGCCAACGGAATATGAATAGTAGTGATGTGGGAACTTCAGGCCTGGGCCTGAAAAACTATATCAAACAATTCTCCTCTCTCTCTTTTGATGCAGCAATTTTGGAAGCAATTTTTCCAAAATTTTCTATCTTTGAGATGTATAAGACTCACCGATCCACATTGCATTTTGTGTAAAATATAAACATTTATTGTCTTAAGTTCTCTAAGTTCAAGATATATTTGTTACAATAGAATAACCTAACATATATGATTACTACAGGAATTATTATGTAGAGTAAGATCTTGTGTAAATGTCATTCATGACACCAGGAATAAATTTATTAAGCTTCTTCACTGTATCAGGTACCTATGATAGATGATACAAATACAATGATGATGACCCAAATTTCTTCCTCTCCATGAGTTTACAAACCAGAAAAGATCTCATAAAGTGGTAATGTACTCCCACATTTCTGTAATGGAAGATCTCAACTGTACCAACATAGTAAGTATACCACCAATTATCAAAATTCTCTGAAAAGAACTGTGGGTAGTTACATTGTCTCTGATTAAGGAACAAATGAGGAGATAATTTTTAGACAAGGCTAAGTATGATAATTAGAATGAAGATAAGAAAGTATAATATTAAGAGCATGAACTCTGGACCCAAGTTGAGTCAATTCAAACCTTGCTGTACCACCTACTTTCCTTCTAGTTTGGACAAGTTATGTAACTTCCCTGTATCTCATATTTCTTATCTGTAAAATAAATATAATAATAGTCCCTACCTCAAATGATTATTAAAGAGATTACATTGGTTATTTGTAACCAATCAATCACATAATAAACATTATTTTCAATTAAATAAGGAGCATACTCCAAGATTGACCACATGATCATCCATAAAGCAAGTCTCAAAAAATTCAAAAAAACTTGAAATCATACAACCATACCATCAGACTATGGTAGAACAAAAATAGAAATCAATACCAAGAAGATCTCTCAAAACTTCACAATTACATGAAAATTAAACAACTTGCTCTTAAATGATTTATGCATAAGCAACAAAATTAAGGCAGAAATTTAAAAAAATGTTTCAAATTAATGAAAATAGAAACACAACATACCAAAATATCTGTGATACTACAAAAACAGTGTTAAGAGGAAAGTCTGTAACACAAAATGTCTTAAAAAGTTACAAAGTTTTCAAATTCATTATCCAACATCACTCATAGAGAACCTAGAAAGACAATAAAAAAGTAACTACAAACCTAGCAGAAAAAAAGAAATAACTAAAATCAGAGTAAAACTGAACAAATTTGAGACTGAGAAATCTATGCAAATAATCAACAAAACCAAAAGTTGGTTATTTAAAGGGTAAACAATATCACTATACTGCTAGCTACATTAACAAAGGGAAAAGGAAGAATACCCAAATAACCACAATAAGCAATGACAAAGGTGACATTACAACTGATCCTACAGAAATGCAAAAGATCATCAGATGTACATAAACTCTATGTACATAAACTAGAAAATCTAGAGAAAATGAAAAAAATCCTGAAAACATAAAGTCTCCCAAGAATGAATAAGGAAGAAATTGAAATATTGAACAGACCAATATCTAGTTCCAAAATTAAAGTAACAAAACACCTACCTGCAAAAGAAGAAGAAGAAAAGAAGAAAGAACAAAGAGGAAGGAGGAGGAGGAGGAAGCAGAGGAGGGAGAGGAGGAGGAGGCCCCAGACCAGATGGATTTATAGTTTAATTATACCAGATGTGCAAAGAAGTGCTGGTACCAATTCTACTGAAACTATTCCAAAAATCAATTCTACTGAAACTATTCCAAAAACCAAAGGATAAGGGACTCCTCCCTTATTCATATTATGAAACTAGCATCACCCTGATACCAAGATGTAGCATAGACACAATGAAAAGAGAAAACTACAGGCCAATAGCTCTGATGAACATAGATATGAAACGCCTCAACAAAATACTAGGAAACCGAATCAAGCAGCACATCATTTCAATAGATCTGGAAAAAACTTTCCAGAAGATGCAACATCCCTTCATGATAAAAAGCCTCAAGACACTAGGCATCAAAAGAATGTAACTTAAGAGCAATCTATGACAAACTCATGACCAACATCATAATGAATGGGCAAAAACTTGAAGAATCCCCCTTGAGAACTGGAACAAGCTAAGAATGCCCACTCTCACCATTCTATTCAACACAGTATTTGACGTGCTAGCCGGAACAAATAGGCAGGAGAAATAAATAAATGTTATGCAAGCAGGAAAAGGAGTCAAAATGTCGCATTTTGTAGATAATATGATTTTGTACCTGAAAACCCCTAAAAACTCCACAAAACGTGTTCTGGAAATTGAGAAACAAACTCAGTAAACTGTCCAGATACAAAATCAATGTACAAAATTGGTAGCATTTCTATGCACCAATAACTTTCAAGCTGAGAGCCAAATCAAGGACACAATCTCATTTACAATACCACAAAAAAATTAAAATATCTAGGAATACATATAAACAAGGAGGTAAAAGATCTCTACAAGGAGAATTGCAAAACACTGCTAAAAATCATCATGGATGACACAAACAAATGGGTAAACATTTTACGCTCAAGGATTGAAAGAATCAATGTCATTAGAATGGTGATACTGCCCAAAGCAATCTGCAGATTCAATCCTCTACCTATAAAATTACCAACATTATTTTTCATAGAACTATAAAAAAACCATTCTAAATTTCATATAGTACCAAAAAGAAGTTGAATAGCCAAAGCAATTCTAAGTAAAAGGAACAAAGCCAGAGGCATTACATAACCCAACTTCAAACTATACTATAAGGTAACATTAACCAAAACAGCATGGTACTCATATAAAATCAGACACATAGACAAAAGGAATAGAATAGAGAACACAGATATAAAGCCACACACCAACAGCTATCTGATCTTCAACAAAGTTAACAAAACAAACAATGGGAGAAGAATTTCCTATAAAATAAGTGATGCTAGGATAGCTGGCTAGTCACATGCAGAATAATGAAACTGGACCCCTACCTTTCACTGTATACAAAAAGTAATTCAAGATGGATGAAAGATTTAAATGTAAGACCTCAAACTGTAAGAATCCTATAAAAGAAAAGCTCAGAAATGTCATTTTGGACATTAGACTTGGCAGAGAGTTTATGACTATTATTCACCCCAGCAATCCCATCACTGGGTATATCCAAAAGAAAACAAATTGTTCTACCAAAAAGACACATGCACTTGCATGTTCATCACAGCACTATTCACAATAGCAAAACATTGACTCAACCTTGTGCCCATCAACAATGGATTGAATAAAGAAAATGTAGTACATATAACCATGGAATACTATGCAGTCATAAAAAAGAAGGAAATCATATCCTTTGAAGCAATATGGATAAAGCTAGATTCCATTATCTTAACTGAATTAATGCAAGAACAGAATACCACATACCAAATATTCTCACTTAAAATTGGGAGCTAAATATTGGGCACTCAGGTACATAAACACAGCAGCAATAGAAAATGGAGACTACTAGAGGGCTAGGAGAGAGGGGGACAAGAGTAGAAAAACTAACTTTTGTGTACTATGCTCAGTACCTGAGCGACAATATCCTTTATATTCCAAACCTCAGTGTCACACAATATACCCAGGTAACAAACCTGAACATGTACCCCCTGAATCTAAAGCAAAAGTTGAAAAAAAATAGTAGGTGGAGCCATCCATATAACTGTGTTAGGTAAACCATGACATATGACTGAAATAGTTACTATTCTCACCACCCAAAATAGAAGAACTGCTAAAAATCTGGAACTGAGTAGAGTCTTGAGAATGGTATTGTCTTTGTATTACGATCATACTTAATCTTACACTTCAGGCTGCCGTGAAATTAACAAAACACAAAAGCAAGCCTTGAAAAAAATAAGTTGATTATAATAATTTGACTTTGTCCCAGACCAAAGGCCAACAACATCTAGGGAAATACAACAAATTCAAGTAACAAACAAACAAAAAACATTAAAATGTCTGACATTTGAAAGAAATATAGTTTAACCTAATCCAAAGGAAAAATATCAATCAAAACAGATGGTTAAATAATACAGATTTTGGGATTAGCAGAGAAACATATTAAAGCAACTACTATGAATGTACTCTATGTGTTGAAAAAGCTGTAATAAATTATAAAAATGAAGAGGAAAAAAGTGAAAGAAAATACTTGAAAACAAACTACTAGAGCTAAAAATTAGAATATCTGAAATTACATATTAGATTGTACCTAAAGAAACCAGAAAAAGAAGAGCAAGTAAAACCCAAAACATGTAGAAGGAAGGCAATAACAAATAGCAGAAGAAATTGAAATAGAAACAGAAAAACAATAGCGAAAACACATAAAACCTGATTCTTTGAGAAGATAAATAAAATTGATAAACCTCTCACTAGAATAATCAAGCAAAATGAGCATAAACAATTTAGCAATCACAGGAAAAAGAGGATTCCCCTCTACTGATCCCAAAGACATTAAAAAAATGATAATAGGATATTTTATAAAACTTATGTCAATAAATTTTAAAAATTAGAAAGAAACTGTCAAATTTATTAAACTACTCATTATAAAAACTCTTTTAAAATAGCCTAAATAATTCCATAATTACTTAAGAAATGAAATTTATAGTTAAAATCTTTGCTCCAAAAAATAATAATAAATTCCAGACCAAGAGAGTTTCACTGGTGAATTCTACAAAACTTCAAAGAAAGAAATAATAAGACATTCCATATACCCAAAGGATTATAAATCATTCTACCATAAAGATACACTAATACATATATTCACTGCAGCACTATTCGCAACAGTAAAGACATGGAACCAACCTAAATGTCCATCAGTGGTAGACTGGATAAAGAGATTTGGTACATATGAACCATGGAATACTATGCAGTCATAAAAAAGATGATTACGTCCTTTGCAAGAACATGGATGGGGCTGGAGGCCATTATCTTTAGCAAACTGGTACAGAAACAGAAAACCAAATACTGCATGTTCACACTTAAAAGTGGGAGCTAAATGATCAGAACACCTGAACATGCAGAGAGGAACAAGAGACACAGGTGCCTACCAGAAGGTAGACGGTGGTAGGAGGAAGAAAATCAGTGAAAATAACTAATGAGTACTCAGCTTAATAATTGGGTGATGAAATAATGTGTACAACAAATGCTCATGACATGAGTTTACCTATTTAACAAACCTGCACACATACACCTGAATTTAAAATAAAATTAAATAATAATAATGAAAGGGTATCCTTACAGGTATTTCCAGAAAATAGAAGAAAATGGGGCAATTCCTAATCATTTTATAAAGCCAGCATCATCTGGTTATTAAAACCAAAGACATTATTCAAAAGACTACTGATCAAAATTCTTCAATAACATTGATGCAAAAATCCATTAGCATATTTTAGGAAAAAATCTAGACATATGAAAAAATAGAATGCAACAAGAACAAGTAAAGCGCATCACAGGAATGCAACGTTAATGTAACGCTTAACAATCAGTTAATTTAATTCAAGTTATATTAAAATATTACAAAGGAATATTAATATAATAATTTCAACAGATGCAAAAAGCTACTTGATAAAACTCAACATGATAAAAAGCACTAAGGAAAACTTAAAAAAGCAAATCCCTCAAAGCCATAAGAGATATCTATTAAAAATCTAAAGCTAACTTTATAATTAATGGTAAAATGTCAAATCATTTCCCTCTATTATTGGGAACAAGGTTCAGATTTCTGCTCACTCCTCTTCTATTTAATGTTGTTTCTACAAGCTTAGACAATAGAATAAGGTAAGAGAAAGAAATAATAGACATGTAATTTTAAATGGAAGAAGTAAAACTATTTTAATTCAAATTTGACATGCTTATGCACTTGGAAAACCCTAAGGAATCTATAGAAAAGTTACTAAAATGCATAAGTTAAGCAAGATAACAGGATAAAAGGCAAATATACAAAACTAAATTATCTATATATGTACTAATAGTAAACAAATAAGAAATTTAAATTTCAAAATATATTATTTACAATAGCATCAAAGGTACTGGAGTAAAGTTAACAAAACATTCAAATTTTATACAGTGAAATCTACAAAATGCTCTTGATAAATTTCAAAAGACTTAAATATATGAAAGATACATTATATTCAAGAATTGAAGGATTCAATATTGCTAAAATTCCAGTTCCCTCTACACAATCCAAATCAAAACCCAAGTAAGGCTTTTTGGTAAAGCTTAACAAGCTGATTCTAAGACTCACATGGAAATGTGAAGAATCTAGAAAAACCTACATAATTTTTTAAGAGAAAAATAAAGTTTGAAGATTCACCTTATATGCTGTTATTTTTATAATGCTATAGTAATTAACACAAGTATAAATATAAGATATAAAGATAGTCTAGAACTACAAAAATTCTGAATTTTCCCTGTGTTTACAAGTTAGCAAGTTAACCTACCAGTTTCAATGATGCTGGGAGAACATATGAGCCTTTACCAAAAAGTAAAAGGGCCTTATCCTTCATAGCACAGAAAGCATTTTGAGCTTCACATTTATAAACATTTAACATGCGCTCCAAGTGTCATGGTGATGAGGCAGGTGAATGTAATTGAATGCTGATAATGTTCTGCCTTTGTACCACAACACAGGAACCTCACACTTAGGAACCTTAATTTTTCATACTAGCTGAAAGCAAACCAATCAAATGTTTGCCTTGATGGGAGAAAATTACATTGTTATACTGGACAGCAAAACAAACCAAACAAAACAAAAAACAGCCCTTCGCTCTCGAATAAAACACTATCTCTCAAGACTATTCATTGTACAAAAATTTTTCAATAGTCTGGAATGAAAGTTGTCAGTCCCTCTTTTTAAGAAAGTGCAAAAATTCAAGAAACTCATAAAAACCCATGAAGAACCATCTTCCAACAAAGTTTAATGGGACAAAATAGAGAATCTAGAAATCAACACTGTATATTAGATTAATCAATTTTCAATAAAGCTGCAAAAGCAACTCAATAAGTAATGAATATTTTCAACATATGTTGCTAAAATAATTATATGTTTCTGTTAAAAAATAAACTGTGACCCTTACCCTCAGTGTATATATCAAGTTAAATCAAGTGAATCAAGAACTCAAGACCAAAAACTACAATCCTCCTGGAAGAAACATAAAGAAGAGGCTAAGTGGCTTTAGGTTGGCAAAATTATCTTTAAAGAGAATTCAAAAAGCATGATAATCAAATAAAAGACTGGTAAGTTGGAATTCATCCATATTAAAAGACACAAAAATAAAAAGACAAGCCACATTTTGGAAGAAAACATTTGGAAAACATCAATCTGTCAAAAGACCTTTAACTAGAATATGTAAAAAATGTTCACAATTTGATATTTAGACTAACCATTGAAAATATAGAACAAAGATTGGATACATCACCAGTGAAAAAATAAAGATCACTAATAAGCACATGAATGATGTTTAACATTATTCAGCATTAGAGAAATACAACTAAAACTACAATAAAATACCACTAGCATACACTTGAATCACTAACATTAAAGAAGACCAACAACACCAAGTGTCAAACAAATGAAACATTCATATATTTCTCATTGGAGTGCAAAGTGATACAACATCTTTGGTAATTAGTATGGCAATTTGTTATATAGGTAAAAATATAATGAACTTCTTATACAGCAACAAACTTGCAGATGTTTACCCAGGAAAAATGAAAACATAAACCACAAAAATACTGTACTCAAGTGTTCCTAACAGCTTTACTCAGAATAACTGAACACTGGAAGCATTCCAATTTGAATATATTAGAAAAACAAAATGTGATTTATTTATATAATAAAACACTACTAAGCAATTAAAATAAATGGAATACTGATAGATGCAATAACATGAATGAATCTCAAAAGAATTAGGCTAAATGAAATAATCCAGGCACAAGAGTCTATATACTGTATGATTGCTTTGGAATGAATGTATCGAATATAGAAAGCTAGAGTTAGAAAGCGGATGAATATTTGACAGGGGCTGAGGAATAGGAGGAGGTTATGACTGCAATGGTACAAGAGGAAAGCATTTGGATGATGAAAATGAATATTTAACACCTAAAACAGAAAAGGAGAAAGAAGGAAAGAATGAAGAAAGTAATAAAGGCAAAATCTCCAGAACTGACTACCATGTTTCTATAGCCTGTTTATTTGATGACCCTTTTATTCTGAGATACCTAGCATATTTTCAATAAAATCTACTTTTGGTTTTAATTTTGCTTATGTTAGTTTTTGTTATTAGCAAATCATCTTGGTTCATAAAAGCAATCCCAGGTAGTTAGGTGTAGGAAATAGAACTTTAGAGAAATGCATAGCATTTGGTGGTAGATAAAAGCTGAGGCAGCTAAAAGAAAATGAATTTGGAAAGATTGGAAGTTCTTGTTACATAGTGTTGAAGAGATAATGGAGCCTCATAATTATTTTCTTAGACCAAGTACTCACTACTAGTGAAATTCTAGGTGAGCAAAGAGCTGCTACCATAAAATAATTTGAAGTGGATAAGGAATGTTGGCATTGTACCCTCAGAGGGTTACTTGGGATGGCATTGGATAACTCAAAGTGAGAGAAAAGTAAGATCAAATCTGAAATTTCTTTATTTAAAACACTAAATGAAACACAATCGCTTTTGTGACCATACCGAAATAATTTCTGTTTGTACAGAGTTCTGGTGTTGTTGCTGTACCCTAAAGCCAGATATTGCTTTCCGTTATATACAAGATAAAATTCACCAAGATGGCTGAATATAAAATTAACACACAAATTCAATAGCTTTCCTATTTAAAAGTTTAGTAAGTATATTAGAAGAACTATCTACAGTAGCAAAGGAAAGATGACTCACATAGGAATAAGGGGAATTATGAGAAAATGAGCAAAATCACAATGCAGTTGGAAGGGAAAGAGCAAGAAGTGTGGGAGGGACAAGTGGGAGGTAACAAAACTATGGGTAGCAGCCCTTCTCTCCAGTTTCCTGCCTCTGATCATTTTGCCTACCAGCTACATCTCTGATTGCAGGACACTCAAAAGCCAAGCATTAACTGCTTAGATCAAAAAGTGGAAGAAAGAGTACATTCAACAGGTATTTTTATTTTTTTGAAGAAAGAGAACTTCTAACTGAAAGGGAGTATTAGGGTAACCGGTGTGAGTGTGTTTACCAGAGAATAATGCTCTTTGTCTTGATATTCCCGGGGTTTTGTATTGTACGAAACAAGAAAGACTGGTTGACCCTTCATTTTCAAGTATAATCTTGTTAAAAGCTCTTCTTTTTCCTGGTTTTAACTTGAACTTTCTAGACGCAGTAGGAAAACCAGTAACTCAAAAAAGAAACACCGGCCGGAGCAGTAGCTCACGCCTGTAATCCCAGCACTTTGGGAGGCTGAGGTGGGCGGTCACTTGAGGTCAGGAGTTCCAGACAAGCCTGGCCAACATGGCGAAACCCCGCATCTACTAAAAATACAGAGTTAGGCGGGCGTGGTGGCGGGTGTCTGTAATCCCAGCTACTCAGGAGCTTAAGCCAGGAGAATCGCATGAGCCTGGGAGGCGGAGGTTGCAGTGAACCGAGACCGTGCCATAGCACTCCAGTCTGGATGATACAGCGAAACTCTTGTCTCAAAAAATAAAAATAAAGAAAAGAAAAAGATCAAAGTTTTATTTGTTTGTTTAAAGAGAGAAAAGGCATTCTAATGTAAGCAATACTAAGTGACTGAAAAATCTCCACAATGGCCCCCAGCCACTCACTTTTAATGAGTTTCTTTCATATTTTAGGAATTGAGAACTGCTATGTAGTACTTTACAGGCCCCAAATAGAAAAGTTTTATCAGTTTCTCAAAATCCCAAATGAGTAACAGACCCTAAACATACCTTGAACTCAGGTATGTTTGCATTCAAAGATGGAGGTTTATTTTACCATTTTTAATATCTGAATACTCCTCTCATTTGAACAAAAATTCCTCATGCTCACTCCTATTCCTGACCGCACCACCTCACTCTTAAAGTAGCAACAGCTTTTACAAGGGTCATTCATTTAATCTTCTAGAGAAAGGGTATGGGCTGGTTATAGAGATGACTTATAAGGTAACTTACTCTTAAGGTCGTTAATTTGGATTTCAGATCTAAGAACCAAATGCAGGTTTTCTGATTCCAAGTACAGCGATTTTTCCATTAATTAAAAAAAGTCATTGACTATAAAGAAATTTAAATTTATTCTTACTAACACCAAATGTTAGGGTTTATATTCAATGTTTTGACTATATTCATCTGTCAGTCTCTGTTTACCATTATTTTTAATGATAACATTGATATTTAAAAGTTTTGTAGTTCCCTGAAATTTTAATAATATAAAACCTGCCTCTGTCTCCAGGAAATCTTTTAATAGTTGATTGTTGTATAAATCAGTACGACAACAAATACAAGAATATTTTAAACGGTCAGGTTAAAAATTAAAAGATGGCTGAATCATACAGAAAATGCATGAATTCACCACACATAAATCAACCAAATTGACTCTAGCTCCATTTCAAATATGTTCTTTCAACCTAAGAAACACTGAACCTATAAGAGGTATATTTGGATAAGCTAGTGATGCTTCTTTCAAGTAAGATTAAAACATTCTCTAAAGCATAGAAGTGTTTTAAATACAACACCTACTTTTAAATTTTTCTTCCTCTGTGCAGTTTTGCCATCCTGAGCTTTTATGATCCTTTCTTTTCATTTTCTTACCTTCCAAATGGCTTAGCCTGGCCTTTTACTCAATCTCACTTACATGAGCAGGTCTTTTACAATAGAAATGGTTAGCATCAGAGGAAAAAATCTATTCACCAAAGATAATTGAAAATTCCTAGGTACTTCTACATCTTGTTACCCTTCAGCTTTCTTCTCCAAATCCATTATTTTGGAAAGTAAGTTCTATCCAAAACATAGCTTCTCAAGTTTGATTCTCCCTTCAACCAATGGCCATCCATTATTATAAGCTACAGATAAAAATCTTCCACTTCACACATACAGTGATATCCAAACAGGGAAGTATTGTTTGACTTTACAAGGAAATGGAAGAGGAGAACTATCCAACAGTACATTTTGTTGCCATAGCCACAATTATGCAGTATGTGTGAACATGTATGTGCATACACTATGTTTAAACTTTTATATAAATCTATCATTCATCTTGTTATGCTTGGCAATGAGATAACTGTAATTCTTCATATTTAAAAGAATATACAAATTCACCTGTAAGCAGATTTCGGTACCTTATGGCTTCAAGCAAAAAGAAAAAAAAAATGCCATTGTTGTTTCAATGACAGGTGCTAAAAAAATTCTATTTACTCTTTTCAATGCAGAAGAAATCAGGAAATTAATGTAATTTTGTGGGAGTTAACCAAGTAAATGACTTTCCAGGACTTACTGACTTACCTTTTTTATAAAGCAGCTTCCCTTATTGTTAGGTTATTTAGTGGCAAGAAAAAAATTGGTAGATGGTTAATGCATTAGCAAATAAGCTTGTACACAAGAGTTCTATCCTCACTCTGAAGTGAGTACATGTACAATAGAGCAAGATGAAGTTATTGTCCTGACACAGTTATGACACAGATTGGGAGAAACTGATGAACTATATGAAGTAATTACAGAACAGTCAAGTGCAAAGTAAATTCAAAGAAGAAAAATTAGTGAAAGTGGAAGAAGGCAGATAGAGTTTCTTTGACAAGGTTAACTAGAAGGAGAGGAAGAAGGCAAGGAACAAGAAAAAGAAATTATATTTAAGAGGCACAGACTAGGCAAGGTACAGTGGCTCACACTTGCAATTCCAGCACTTTGGGAGGCACAGGCAGGTAGATCACCTGAGGTCAGGAGTTCAAAACTAGCCTGGCCAACATGATGAAACTCCATCTCTACTAAAAATACAAAGTTTAGCTGGGAGTGGTGGTGTGCATCTGTAATCCCAGCTACCCAGGAGGCCAAGGCAGGAGACTGCCTTGAACCCAGGAGGCAGAGGTTGCAGTGAGCCAAGCTCCCACCATTGCACTCCAGCCTGGGCAACAGAGTGAGACTCCATCTCCAAAAATAAAATAAAATAAAGCACAGAGTATGTACAATATGTACAATGCTTTCTTTATTCTTGGCACAATCATAGTCCCTGAGCTGGGCCTATGAAGTGAAGGAGAAAGAGCATTCCAGGAAAGAAAAAAAAGCAACGATTAAGATGCAAGAATTGACCTAAAGAGGGTAGATTCTATGGACAAGAAGCATGCTTGTTTTCCTGAAATAAGGTGATGTTAACATGGGATTACGGAATAAAATATAGATAAGCTGGGGGCAGAACAGACTACATCATTTGTGGGACCCAGTGCAAAATGAAAATGCTGGGTGTTTCTCCCAAAATTAAGAATTTCAAGACAGTGACAGCAGAGTATTAAGCAAGAAAATGACCCTTCTAAGTGTGGGGTTCTGACTATATGCCCATGAATCCAGCCCCTGGTGGGGAGGGGGAGTGGGGGGAGAACATTACACAGGCACCCTAGAGTTAGGTACAAAAGCTTAATATTTTACAAGCAATAGGGATCTTGCAGCAGGGAAAATACATTTTAAGAAAGGGAATGACTTGCAATTAGTGACTTAAGATATTCCTGGCAGCATCACATAAACTGAATTGTGGGGAAGCCTCAGATTAAAGACAAGGCGAAGGGTTCAGAGATTATTATAATGACATAGTCTAAGGGAGATGCTTGCACAAGGATGATGGAGAGAAAAAAAAAAGAAAAATGGATATAGAGAACACCATGATTCTTACAAAGGAAAAATTACAAACATAGACTTTTTGTTTTGTTTTGTTTTGTTTTGAATTGGAAGATAAAGAAAACAAAGGCAACACATACAAAATAGCATTGTGGAAAGGTGCAGGTATTATTTTGCATAGTCTGATTATGTATATGACAGCTGTCATGAAATATTGTCCAGCATAAGGGAATAGACAAAAGAAGAAAAAAATAAAAAGAAAAAGAAGCAACAGAAAACCTGAACAGACCAGTAACATATAATGAAATTGAAGCAGTAATAAAAAGTCTTTCAACAAAGAAAAGTTCTAGACTGGATGGATTCACAGGCTGAATTGTACCAAACCTTTAAAAGAGAATTAATACCAATTCTTCTTAAACTATTCCAAAAGACTGAAGCAGAAGAAATTCTTCCTAACTCATTATACAAGGCCAGA
The DNA here is from genome assembly GCA_963573385.1 of Cacajao melanocephalus. Lineage (NCBI taxonomy): Eukaryota > Metazoa > Chordata > Mammalia > Primates > Pitheciidae > Cacajao > Cacajao melanocephalus. Next base: position 11,318 of record CAUYLG010020228.1, on the reverse strand, counting down.
ACAATCTTGCTACTCAAGTTAGGTAAGGTCACGACATGATAAAAATGATACAGAAAGCCTCAACGAAATACTAGCAAACAAAATCCAACAACATACTGAAAATATGATCAATGAAAGGATGGTTCAACATATGCAAATCAATAAAAGGCATATGTAACATCAATAAGATGAAGGACAAAATCTTCATACTGATCATCTCAATAGTGCAGAAAAAGCTTTTAATAAAATTCAACATCTTTCATGATAAACACTGTTAATGAATTAAGTATAGAAGAAAAGTACCTCAATGTAAAAAGGCCATGTATGACAGATCCACACCTAATATCTTTGAATGGGGAAAAAGCTTTCAGAACCTGAACAAGGCAAGGATGCCACTTTAACCACTCTTATTTAACATAGTCCTGGAAGTCTTAACCAGACAATTAGGCAAGAGAAAAAAATAAAGTGCATCCAATTAGAAAAGAGAAAGTCAAATTTTCCCTCTATACAGAGAACATGATCTTACAGAAGGTATCAGGCTACCGGACCTCAAAAGTATACTGCAAAGCTGTAGTAACCAAAACAGTATCACACTGACATAAAAACAGACACATATACCAGTGGAACAGGATAGCAAACCCAGAAGTTAATCCAAATACCTACACCTAATTGATTTTTGACAAATGTGCCAACAGTATTCACAGGGGCAAAGACAGTCTCTTCAACAAATGCTTCTGGGAAAACTGGATATCTATATGCAAAACCATTAAATTAGATTCCCACTTCTTACCCCATACAAAAATCAACTCAAAATGGATCAAATATCTACATATAACACCTGAAATGTTCAAACTAATAGATAAAAACGTATTGGAAACACATCAGGACGTTGGTCTAGGGAAAGATTTTATGAATAAGACCTCGAAAACACAGGCAACAAAAGCAAAAATAAATGGGATTATAGCAAATTAAAAACCTTCTACACAGCAAAGGAAACAACAGAGTAAAAAGACAACATCCTGAATGGGAAAAAGCACTTTTTTATGTTGAATTTTAGGTTTTCAGGTACATGTGAAGAACATGTAAGATTGTTGCCTAGGTACACACATGGCAGTGTGGCTTGCTGCCTTCCTCCCCATCACCTATATCTGGCATTTCTCCCCATGTTATCCCTCCCCAACTCCCCACCCCCTACTGTCCCTCCCTTATTTCCCCCCTACAGACCCCAGTGTGTGATGCTCCCCTCCCTGTGACCATATGTTCTCATTGTTCAACACCCGCCTATGAGTGAGAACACACGGTGTTTGATTTTCTGTTCTTGTGTCAGTTTGCTGAGAATGATGGTTTCCAGTTTCATCCATGTCCCTACAAAGGACACGAACTCATTGTTTTTTATGGCTGCATAGTATTCCATGGTGTATATGTGCCACATTTATTTTTAAAGTACTCATTTAACAGGGCATTAACGCCCAGAATGTACAAATAATCCAAACACTTCAATAGCAAAAAATCTCCAATAAAAAAATGGGCAAATGATTTGAACACACATTTCTTTAAAAAAGATAAATAAATGGCCAATAAATATATGAAAAAATGCTCAACATCACTAATAATCAAGGAAATGCAAATAAAAATCACAATGAGGTATCCTTTCACCTCAGCTAGAATGGTTATTAACAAAAAGACAAAAAATAGCAAGTGTTGGCAAGGATAGAGAGAAAAGGGAACTCTTAGACACTGTTGGTCAGAATGTAAGTTAGTATAGCCACTGTGAAGAACAATATGAAGTTTTCTCCAAAAAATACAAATAGAAATACCATATGACCCAGCAATTACACTACTGGAAATCTATCTAAAGGAAAGGAAATTACTATATTGAAGAGACATTTGCACCTCCATGTTTATTGCAACACTATTCACAAGAGCCAAGATATGGAATCAACCTAGGTGTTCAACAGCAAATGAATGGATAAAGAAATTGGTAGATATACATTATGAAATACAAGTCAGTCATTAAAAGAAAGAATGAAAGCCTATCATTTGTGGCAACATGGATGGAACTGGGGAACATATATTTAGTGAGATAAGCCATAAACAAAAGGTCAAACACCACATGTTCTTGCTCATATCTGAAAGCTAAAAAATGTTGATCTCATAGAAGGAAAAAGTAGAACAGATGAAACTAGAAGTGTCCTACTCAGAGAAAACAAGGAATAAGAAAAGATTTGTTAAAGGAAATGAAATTACAACTAGATAGGAGGAATACATTCAAGTGTTCTATGTCACTGTAGCATGAGTATAGTTAACAATACATACGAAGTTTCAAATAGTTAAAAAGAAGATATTGAATGGTCCAAAAACAAAGAAATTATTAATGTTTGAAATTGTGGATATGGCCAATTATCCTGATCTGATCGCTCTACATTTGTGGATCAAAGCATCACTTTCTGCCCCCTGAATATGTACAATTATTATTTATCAATTAAATAAAACAATATTAAAATACAGAAGAAATAACACATTAAAAATTATGATCCCAAACGCTACATTTAATAGATCCTTAAAATATTAATTAGTTTTGCATCTGCTAGTGTTTCTGATCTTACACACATCCATGCACACACATAGAATCCTCAAAATCTCTGAACTTCTTTTAACAACAGCTTACTAGCTCCTTCGTTAATTAAGGAGCTGACTAAAGCCTGTTTTTTCTGTGTGTGTTAAATTTATATTTGTTACTATGGTCTAAGTATGTGTGCCCCCATAATTGTACATTGAAATCTAACTTCCAAAGTGATGGCATTATGATGTAGGACTAAATACGGTCTATGTGTGTCCCTCCCCCAAAATTGTACATTGAAATCTAACTTTCAAGGTGATGGTATTAGGAGGTAGGACTTTGGTGGAGGTGATTAGGACATAAGGGAGCCCTTAAGAATGGAATTAGCATCTTAATGAAAAAGGTCTCCCAAAATTGCCTTGCCCTTTCCACCATGTGAGAACACAGCAAAAAGGTGCCATTTATGAGAAGCCGCACTCTTCCCAGTCATTGAATCTTTATCCTGAACATCCCAATTTCGAGAATTCTGATATATAAATTTCTGTTGTTTATAAAATACCCAGTTTATGGTGAAATGGGCTCTGATTTACAATAGTTTGACTTAAATTTTTGAATTTACAATGGTTCAAAAAGATATACATTCTATATAAAACCTACTAAATATGAGTACTAATACAACCGTTCTGATTTTTACTTTTAGTAAAATGTTCAAAAATTACATGAGACATTTAATACTGTATTATTTTTTAAAAAGCTTTACATTAGATAATTTTGCTCAAGTATAAGCTAGTAAAAGTGTTCTGAGCACGTTTAATGGTGGCAGGCTAAGGTATGATGTTTGGTAAGTTAAGTGTATTAAATGCATTTTTACCATGATTTTTTCAACTTACAAGTTTACTGAAATGTAATGCCATCATAAGTCCATCTGTATTTTGTTATAGCAGCCCAGCTGACACACTTTTACCTTTTTGAATATTTATATTTTAACATAACCCAGTAGGTATAATATAGATGGACAAAATGATCATTTTAGGAGCTTTAGTTTTTAATACATGAATTTAAACAAAGTAGGCCAAAAAAAGTCTGAATCTGTAACTTGACGAACCGTGTTCTCCAACCACTTTCTGTATAGGTATTCCAAAATATAAGCTGACTTACATGGTTCCTTATTCATTATGGTATTGATTCCAAAATTCTGTACATAAACACTTGGAGGGATCATTAAAAATTGCCTCAATTGTCTGAGGATCAATATTTCTTAAATAAATTTCATTTTGGGTTTCTAAGTTATTTCAGGAAAGAAGTAACGTATTCTAAACTATCAATATTTTCTTTTTTGCAGGGAGGTCATGGGTATTCAAATGAAACTGAGCATCAATTTAAATTATATTTCTCCCCATCGAATTTAATCAGAACATACTGTTTTGATAAAGAAACATTTTTGGTCTCAAATTTCATTCTCAAATGTGTGCAACTAAAATGAATGTAGGAAGTGCTAAGTAAGAAGATATTTGATTTTTTCTTTGATTAACTACATACTCAGTAAAATTATTGTTAGTATCATACTGCCATGACACCTTCATGTTATACAATAGCCATATAAAATTTCTTTAGAAAAACTAAATTTATCCATCTGTTTTTTCAATTATATGATTTACATAATTTTGAGAACACAGAAGCTCTGCAACAAAACATTCAATAAATTATTTAACAGTGCTGAAAATTGCTCTATGGCAGTGAAGAGCTAAATAAGGACCATCTAATTCCATCAGTTGTTAACATGTAAATTCAAAACAGGAAAAAGTCTACATGTAAGTATTTTGTCAAAAATTAATGTTTTGTATTTGTTAGTAGGTTATAAGAGCAAAAAATATATAAAGTTTGGATCTACCACACTTCATACTTATTTATTGTTCAATGTTTCTACAACTAAATTTGTTAATCTGAGCATAAATGTTTCAAACAAGAAAACAAATCAGAATAAAATAAACTAAAAGGAATAACAAATATGTGAATACACATAATCATATTCACTGGAAAGAAAGTGCAGATAAAACAGTACTTACCTTAGGGCATTATTCATTATCACACACATGCATATATATATATATATATATATATATATATATATATATATGGTAGTGACGGTAGTGACATATTTGGGAAAAAACATAGACAAACTGAAGAGTTCAGAAGAAAGGATTGAGGAAAGGTTTGGAAAATAAGAACTATGAGGAAAGCGTAAAAAAACAGGGCATGTTCTGTCAAATGAGTATACGAAAGAGAGAATATGCTATTTATCTACAAACCCGAAAAGAAGTAATAGAAGACAACCATCAGTTATTCTCATTAGCTGACAAGGAGAGAACAAGAATAGACAGTTTGAAAGAGGGAGAGCACGCAAAACTTAAGAAACACTCTGAACAAAGGCTGTAAATCCAAACAACAAGCAATCCTATGGCTATAGTATCTGTTGTCATTGAGAAGCCAAGATTGACATTAGATGCTTATTAAGAAAGGCTCATAAATAATTAAGTTAACCCTGTCTTACTACAAAGGAGTTAATAGATGTAAACAAAAAAATCTTTCCAAGTTGAAATCCAATTTTACTTCTTTCTCTGACTTATGGAGAAGTGGCTGATTTTAACCTTCTAGCTTATATTTGAAAAATACTTGAATTATTTATTTATTTTAAGAGAGTCTCGCTCTGTCACCCAGGCTGGAGTGCAGTGGTGCAAGCTTGGCTCACTGCAACCTCTGCCTCCTGGGTTCAAGCGATTCTTCTGCCTCAGCCTCCTGAGTAGCTGAGATTACAGATGTGTGCCACCATGCCCAGTTAAATTTTTGTGTGTGTTTTTAGTAGAGACGGTTTTTCTCCATGTTGGTCAGGCTGGTCTCGAACTCCTTACCTCATCATCTGGCTACCTTGGTCTCCCAAAGTGCTGGGATTACAGGCGTGAGCCACTATGCCCTGCCGAATTTTTTATTTTAAAATAGAATAAAGTACAAAATAAAATTTAAAAGAACCTATACTAGATTGAATGACAGACTAACGTATACAAGCATGATAAAAAATGATTTGTGAGGTTTTCTCTGGTCCAGAAACTAAAAATGAATTAGTTTTCCAATATATATGCATTAATTTAATATATCAGACACTGTATTATGTACTAGGCATAAATATAAATTCTTTAGAAGAGTAGAATTCAAACACAGTTTCCTGATTTTCAGTATCTCTGGTATTTTACAGAATGATGTTTCATCTAATGACTAACCATCCCTCAAATAATATGCTCTAGCTGCAAAGAAACCACATAAAGCCATTCTCTTCTAGGAAAATAACAGAATCAGTATGAGACATCTTCTCTACCATTAGTAGAATCACCTTTACAGATGCAGAAAAATACATCAAACTTGAGCAAAACTTTGAGACTATAATTAGGGTATAAATAATAGACAAAACTCTAACAATTTGTATTTCACTAATAGAGGGTTCATTATTTGACCATAAGCTGCCAGAAATGTTATTTTTTCCTTGATAAATTTCTTTCTTTTTACAGAGTGTAAATTAATAATGTAAATAAGATTGCAAGAGGATCCTTGAAAATACTTAGTAGAACAAACTTTCTAAGCACCCTCAAGCACTTTAGAAGGATCCATTTCCACACAATTGATATGCTAATTACAAACCATTAAATCAAGTCAAGAATGTGTATTGGATAACACTTTGTTAGTTTAATGTGAGTTAATGTACGTACTTGAAATAATAGAACTCTGTTCCTTTTTAAAATAATATACTTTCACACTTTTTTTCTTAATTGAGATTAAGCTTCCTCCAATTAGTACAGATTAACGACATTTTACAGGAGTCAATATTTAAGAACCAAGAGGTATTATTGACTCTTCTATAACCTATTCATGGTCATAAAAGGGCTTTAAGTTTGGGAAAAGCAATCCTAGAATTGATACTGAATACTATCTTACAGCTGAAATAGTACTTCCAAACACAATAAAGTAACAGATATAATAAATTTGGATATAATCCAAAACAAAATCATTAATGATTTTTAAATACATATATATGCCTAGCAATTAAAGGAGAAAGAATATCTTTGCTAGCCAATGTTGAGAGAAGGCAACTTTTTATATGTTAAAGAGATTATCTAAGGAAATATGAGTCTCTGCTTCCACATCTGTACCTAAGTACAGGCCTCCCACCTCTCTTACTTGCACACATTCATAAAGCAGCATTAAAACAAGGGCAAGGTAGAGATCTGGCTAATTTACACATCATTAGAGCCTATTTTTACTGAGGGAGGAGGGAAGTGGGGGAGGGGCAGGACAGTGTAGAGCAAAATTAAGAAACTCCACAGCACTTTTCATCAGCATTACTAGTTTACTGTCCATCATAAACAAAAGGCACACTAAAGGTTATAGACTTTACTTCTAAAGAGATATTTATGAACCAGGCTAAACAACACTTCTCTTTCAAATAATTGAAGGGATATACTAACTATATGCTTTAGTACATTTGACAGACAATAGTACAACACTTAAAAAATATTTTGTTATGTGAAAGTTTCAAAGAGCACCAAAGTAGAGAGGAGAATAAATGACTATCTCTTTACTTGGTACCAGATTCAGCCTTTAATCAAAATGTTGCTGCCATTATTCTCTAACTCCTCCAGACGTGGCACTCTCATTGCTACTTTCTCTCTCTTGATTTCTGCCCTGTCTATTTTTGGTGAGTTACATAAAACAAATACCAGAGATTATCTCTCACCTGACATCTTTTGCTGTGCATAAAAAAAAAATGGACAATTTATCAATAATAACTGGTTTTGTTTTATAATCCATTTACCATTTGAATTTGTTTCCTATGTGTCTTTGATAGCAATAGGAGGCAGAAAAGGCATAGGCAGCATGGGAGGGTCTCCAGTGAAACCTCACCTTCAAGTCGAAAGCAGTTGAAAACCAAGCTACAAGTTTTCTGTAAGTTCACAGACCAGATTGAGAACCTCTCTTCCTGTTTGGCATGCTTTCCTCTGATTGATCCCCACCCTTCACCTATTTTACATATACCTACCCTTCCCTAATCGGTTTGTTACACTGTTGTACACCTTTGAGTGGTGCTTTTGTTTTAGCCTTTTTTTTTTTTGCACAATCACAAACCAATCGGCATGCACCCCCACATTCTGAGACCATAAAAATCCTAGGTCCAGCTACACTTGGAGAGAAACCACCCAACTTCAGGTGGGGATCACCCTCACATCCACTCTCCACTGAGAGCGGTTTTGTTGCTCAACAAAATTCTTCTGCACCCTCCTCACCCTTCAACTGTTGGCATATCCTCATTCTTCTTGGATGTTGGACAAGAGCTCGGGACCCACCAAATGTGGGTACAAAGAAAGCACTGTGGCCCTCTGCCCTCCATCAGTGGAGGGAAGCTGCCCTGTATGAAGGGAAACAGCAGCCAGGCTGAGCCAGCTCCAGAGTCATGGGCTTGAGCTAGGCAATAGGGCTGACAGAGTTGTTAATGGACCACCATCTGCCTGGGCAGGGTCATCACCAGCAGCTAGAGGTCTTCAGCTGCTAAAGTGACTGAGAAAAATCCTGTGTCATCTTTGCTCTACCACTTAAGTCGATAGTAAATAGCTAGAAGGTAGTGACTTCTTTTCATATAGGACATAATAAATGATATCATATAGACAAATTTTACTTTTCTTTTGAGGAATTGGTTGTGAACTAGATGCTGTGTTCAAAATTATTTCAGTTTTTGTACTATCTGATTTTTTAAACACTTTAAAATGTTGCTAGCTACTGGAAAAGGGAAAAATATATTTAAAGGACAGAATCACTATCTACCAAAAACTTGGTACTATCCTGACCTCAGCAGAGAAGGAATATTGTTATCAAAATTTGTCCATATTCACTATTGCTTTAACTCAGTCAAGATATGAAATGTTTCTCATGTTTAGCATATTCATTTGTTTATCAGTTTTTTCTTCTTTCCCATCATTTAAAATGATATGACAAGAGACACGGTTTTGAAATCATGTTTTTCAGCTCATCACCAAATTTAATTTTGTGTCTTCTGTATTTGCTCTTTAGATAAAGTAAAAATAGCAACTGTACCTTTAAATGATTCTCTCTACATATTGTTCTCTTTAAATATTTTATTTATTTAAAAACAATATAACCACATTAATATTTATTTAGACATTTTTAGTAATCATTTTCTTTTTCATATAATGAGAGATTACCATAGGCTAATTCAGTGACTGAAGCATTTCACATACAAATTTTTGCATTATCTGATAGGTTTTCATATGTAAATCACATGCATCTGTTTATCTCTGGTGAATGGTGTCAAATATCCTCATTGCAAAATGCACCTTAAGTAACATTATCTTCCTAATGACTTTTCTTTTCCCAAAGAAAAATTGGTTATTTGTGCCAGATATTTACAAATTGTCATTCGAAAAGAGCTTCTTTTTTGTTTGTTTTTATTGGACTGCATCAGAGTAAAAAGGAAAACGAACTCTGAGGTGAATTACCATTATTACCATTATACAAACCTTGAGGGGTTTTATATTTAAGATTATAAGATCTCAGGAATAAACATATCTGAAACACAGAAAGTGGAATGTTTCGATGAAAAAAAAATTCCACTACATTTAAAGGGTTTTTATTAGACATCAGGCACTTAAATCACATTTACAAACATGGAAAGACAAATGCTCAAACATCTGAAATAGTCTCTCTACACTCTCAAGTCTTCTTTGAATTCACCATGTGGGTGAAATCAAAGCACAGAACAAACACTGTTTTGATATGGCTTTGAAGATGATAACAGCTTCTAACAGAGAAAAAGGCAGCTTTGCGTTTGCAGGAAAACGATGATTGACGTGACTCTCAGCCCACGAAAGTTTACCTTTTAATGAGTGCTTGGTGAGAAGCTCTTATCCCATGTTTTATTTTTGAGGGAAGCTGCCTAACTAGCTCTCAGATGTCTACGGCTGCTTTTCAGGATGTAACACACACTCTTTTAAGATGCGACATCTTTTGATCCAAATGAGCACATACAGGATCCAGATGTGTACAGGAGAGTTTAAGGTGAACTAAAAAGATTTTTTCCCATCATATGCAAACTTTTCTATCAATCTATGTAATGTGGTCCCCCGATAGAAGAGCTTAATTAATACTCTAGTAATTATTAAAATAATGGTCACATGAAGTAAGAGATTTAATTTTCTTTTCTGTTGTTGTTTTTATCTTTTCTTTATTCTTTGTTTGACCTTGGAATGTTATGGTGTTGGTAATAAAAGTATTAATCAGCAACCTTGCTGCCCATCTTCCCCCAAAAAATCTTAGTCATAAAAAATCTTCCTATATTTTGCTAATCTAGTTTTGAAACTTCCAACTTTCTCATACATTTGTTTTGTTTTTGTAATATTTTTGAGGTCTTGAGTTTAAATTATTTTATATTGACTCAGATTGCTTGAACCCAGGAGGCAGAGGCTGCAGTGAGCTGAGATCATGCCACTGCACTACAACCTGGGTGAAAAAGTGAGATCCCGTTTCAAAAAAAAAAAAATGCTTTACATCATGCTTGTACCTTAGGGAGATATTAAGTTTAATTTCTGTTAAATTAAACAAAAAAATTATGTCCTCAAACACCAGAGATTATTGAAAATTTCAAATAGTTATAGGTTCCCCAAATTATCTTTAGAAATAATGATATTGTAGAATAGATAAGCAGTTTCAACCAAATTTAGTGGCAGAGACTGGCTGGATGCCCTATAATCCTGTTTCCTACATTTGGACACTCAAAAAGAGAGTACATTTCTCAGTTTTTCCTGCAATAGGGATTTCTGGCCATTGGTATATGGGTGAAAGTAAGATATTCTCCTTCTAGGCTTGGAAAAAATTTCCTACGAGTATTATTATGTCTTACAAACAGTGGTTCACAGGCCAAATCTGATGTGACCAGACATCTGTTTTTTAATTAAATTTCCTTGGAACACAGCTATGCCTAGTTATTTACAATTATCTATGGCTTCTTTTCTGCTAAAATGGCAGGTTGAGTGGTTGCAACAGACACCCTATAGATAAAAAGAATAAAATGTTTACTATTTGACCCTTTATAGGAAAAAACATGCTGACTCTGAGTTAGGAAGAGGCTCCCAGATTGATTATTGTGATTAGAAGGAAAGAAAGTCAGTGGTATCAAGGAAAACATTTCAGAAATTTATGACTTGGAATGAGAACAATATCCATGGAATGTCTATACACTTGAGTTGCTAAAGTGGTACCTGTTTGGGTAAAGTGACATAAAGAACAAAGGAATGTATGTCTGTATGTTCTCATATATGTAAATAATGGAACCTACCCTATCAAATTACACATGCACTCATATCTTTTTTACTTTTTCAATTAATTTTCTTTTTCTTTTTGTTAACTTCTATAGCCCACAATGCCTATTAGCAGAAATTCCACAATCTTTTTCTTAAGGCCTCTCTACCACCTCAAATTGAGCAAAAACCCTATCAGTTATTCATGGTAGAGGGAAAGAATTTTTTACTTTTTTCTGATTGCCAGACTGAGAGAAGTAGAATATTCGTCTTCTTTTTCTCTCTCTTTTTTTTTTTTTTTTTTTTTTTTTAGACATAGTCACACTGTTGCCCAGGATGGATTTCAGTGGTGCAATATCGGCTCACCCCAACATTATCCACCCAGGTTCAAGCAAAAATTGTGCCTTAGACACCAGAATATCTGG